>NW_019773781.1:38924-65773 GCF_001039355.2 Lingula anatina
GGGTACGTACGGATAAAATTTAGTCCCAAAATATTACACGTCCCTATACTCCCGTTACCGATAGATACATAAAGGAAAAACGGAAAAAACGTCTTTTTAGATTTAAATACCGATAGATCCGATTTTTTTCTGCTGTCCTATATATTTGCGTTCCTATAGATATGACGTCCTCATAAACCCACGTCCTTTAAATCCGCATACCTATAGATCCACGTATTTTTAGATCCAAATACCGATAGATCCATTACAGGTACACTATTGCTCGAAATGGTTGGTATACTACTCAGTACATAAAATGCACTTCTTTAAAACGGCAGTACGCAGTCAGCAATATATTATTCTACTAGATCGTTTTCACACAATACTCAGTGAAAGAACATAAAAAGAACAAAAGTGTGTTCTATATTTCACAACGCTTAATTACTGTTCTAGCGTCAGAACACTGTTTAAAGTGTTCTCAAAATGTAACATTCGAACATGTAAAAAGTGTTCTGAATTTACATGTAAATGTGTTCTAAACAAAACAAAACAAAAAAGAACATAAAAATGTGTTCTAAATTTCACAACGCAAGTTGATATGGGCCTTTTAGCCGATTACGATGTCAGATAGATGGATCTAGCGGTACCTGGATCTAAAGATACGTGGGTTTATAGGAATCTGTTGGTGGATCTATCCGAACGTAAATTTAACGAGACGTAAATCTATTGAGACGTGTATGTATAGAGACGTATCTATCGGGGCGAATATTTTATTGGGACGTTTATCTATATGGCGGACCCCGTAAATGTTACATTTTGTTGCAAAGTTACAGTTGTACTTTGTTTACATAAAATGTGTACTTGCGTACCTTTATCCGTTCTATTTCCTTATGAAGTTGGAATCTAGACCTTTTCCAAAATAGGGTGTGTGTGTCTATATACACACCTGTTAACTAGCACATTGCGCAATTAGCATTACAGGTGTACTAAAGGTCTTTCTTGGGCAGGTTCCAGTTGTTTCACATAATAAGTTTAAATATTGTGATTTTTTAACAATTTTTTTAAATTTATCTGAAATTGTTGGTAAAAGTCTTCAAATTGAACAAGTTTTAAAAAAATAGTTTGTCAAGGCACAGCCACACTTAATGACCAATGCACACTTTATATGACCTATGTATTGTGCTTTTTCAGTTTTAGTGAAATGTTGACAGCATACCTATCCCTGCCTAGTATAGCATGAGCATGGACTAGATGGCATGAAATGATGAAAAGATATAAGATAGAGAAAGCAGAAGGTAATTAAGTATATATATATATATATATATATATATATATATATATATATATATATATATATAAGCCAATACCTCTGTATTTTTTATAACTGGACTATTAGTAGTAGTAGTACCAAGGAATTATTGTTACTATATACATAGTATGGTAAGAAATTACTCAATGATAAACAACTGGTGTGAAACTGACAATGAGGTGGGGTTTTTTAAATCTATGGATTTTTCATTTAATTTGAGTTTTTATCTGCTTTGTATAAATTTCTTGTTATCATTTTTTTATATTTATTTTTAACAGATTCCCAAATTTCATATCAGCTGACAATAAAGGAAGAGATGTTCCGGTTAAGACCAGGGAAAATTATTTTCCATACGATTTTTTTTTGATGGTACTGTTGATGCAGGTGTGACTGAACAAGAGATGGTGTTTTGTAGAGTTTTGGATATTTTTTACCCTAGAAACCTTTCTCAAGCAGACAAGTTCTGGGACATTATTTTCTTCAAGTATTATACAGGATGGGCTTTGACCCAAAATACTTCCATTGAGAGTGGCCTGCTTTTAAAGAGCACATAGGTGGCATGTTTATAATAAAAGTAAAGATATGTGTACTGATTTGTTTCAAGGCTAGGAGACCAGACAAAGATTAGAATACATACAATAATGCTAATTGAAATTGCCTTGTTCAGCCTGTCCACTTCTCAGGTGAAGAGAGGATACAGTGCTCTCAAAAGAATCAAATCTGACTGGAGGTCAAGTTTGGGGAATATTTAATATGCTTAAGTTATGCTTAAGTTAAGAAAATTTTGACAGCAGTTTTATAGGGGCCAAGTTTTGATGATCATTTAGTCAGGGAATCTATCAACCACTGGTTGGCAGGGTGACACTGGGAAAACGGCCCAATTTTGAACTTGAAAATTGATTTTGTTTTCTGATTGTCATATCCAGGATGTAAATGACCTGGCCATTGAAGATTCTAAAGAAATAAAAAAATTGAAACATACTCGTATACTGATGTTTTTTTTTTTTTCACTTTGATATGTATTGAATCACAAATTTAATTATATTCAAGAATTTTCAGCTGGAGATGATCTTAATTGTATGTCAGTTTTGGCTAAAGTAATATTCATAACTTGCTGGGGCAGGTGCTTCTCCTGCCCTCAGAATAGACATACCAAGTTGGCCAACGAGTTTATTGGAGCCTTGTCAACTGTTATCACACAGATTTCAATATTTTGCACTTTTAAAAACAGAAATATAAATCTTAAATAGATTAGGGATATGTTTTAAAATTATGATGATGAAAATGGGGTTCATTTTTTGTCGTCGTTTTGGAGATGCGCTAATTTCCCCACACAAAATGGGTAAAATTTGTAGGAGACATGCCTTGTGATATATCATTTGAAAGTTCATGATCTCGTATTTCTGGAGGATGTAATTGTTTAAAAATGTTTTACGTTTCCTGTGATACATAACCACTGTAAGTCGGTGAAGCCGGACAAATCGATTTTGCCGACTTTTACACCGACTTCACGGGAATATGAACACTTTGCCAACGAGTTGGGACCCAAACGCAGATCAAGTTGGCCAACGAGTTAATTGGAACCTTCTTATCTGCTTTAATTTTAAAGGCAAAAAGTTTCCAAAAAACTTTTTAAAAGTTCAGTGCATATTCATGCATATTCATGAGGCTGAATGAACATTTCCCAGGAACAGTGCTTTAAGGACATGAATTTTAAATGTTAACTTAGTTTTGTTTATCACACAGATTTCAATATTTTGCACTTTAAAAAACAGAAATGTAAATTTTAAATAGATTAGGGATATTTTTTCAAATTACAATTGGAAGGGTTTTATTTTAAATAGTTTAATATGTAAGAGACAAAAATAGTACTAGTACATAGAAATAAATCTTGAGCAGTAAAATAAGAGAACAAGGCAGAAGTGCAGATCTTAATTATATATATAATGATTAAACCAGTGTTTAATAATTTTTTTTCTATCAAAACCATTTCAGGCTTTAATAAAAAGTACAACCTGGTCATAGAATCCCTAGATATTCCCGCTTCTTTTTATATATCTATCGTTTAATCACATCAACTGTTGACAAAACTACACATGAAAATACGAAGAGCTCAAAAGCCGTCCATTTTCACTCGATTTTGCTAAAAGTAGTGCGAAAATGGCCGTCGCTTCAGACAGTGTGCACGCGCAGCTCGAAATCTGCGGACAGACTGATACACCAAGGACAAGGCTCAACATACAGGTAGTATTCCTAAGTATTCACTACATTGACATCAACTCAATAGCCAGCATGAGATATTCAATAGACAGACTGTTTGATATTGGAAAGAAAATGACAACCAGTACCTTCTTGTCTAAAGACATCTTCCAATCAGTAAAGAAAATTGGTATAAGCCCTTTTAGACCAACTCACAGGGGCTGCAGAGGAGGTAGAAACAAACAAAGGCATATCAAGGTAATTATGCAGCCCAGCACTCCAGGCAAAATGCAACCAAATGTCCACCACAGAGACACAGTCAACAATAAAAACCTTATTCATCTGATTGGAACTCATAGCCTAGTACCATCCAGCAGTATTCAGATACCCGTCATCATAAATATGTTCCGGACTGAAGTGACAACTTCTGAAGAAGTGACAGCTCAAAATGTGCTAACAAATATTATACGTTTGCCATCCTATCACCAGAAGTACAACATCAACATCACTTTGTGGAATGCTAGATCTGTTGTTGACAAAGTGCCCCACCTATATGATTCTGTAGAACAACGCAAGACCGACATTTTCATGATAACAGAAACATGGATCAATGATATAAATTGCAACTTTTTTGATGCAGACTTAAATTCCTCTTTAAATGGCTATAGTATTCAACACTCACCCAGGAATCATCGGAAGGGTGGTGGTATTGCTATTTTGGCGCGATCCAACTTGAAAGTAGTCAAAAACAAGTGCCTGGGATTCAAGTCTTTTGAATCTCTTGATGTAAATATTACAACTCGGAAAGATACATTGCATTTGGTTCTAATATATCGCCCACCATACTCTGAGAAACATAAATACACCATCCTCGACTTTCTAGAAGAATGCTCTAGGCTACTGGGATATGCACTTTTCTCACCAGGACACTTAATAATAGCTGGAGACTTCAATATCCACATGGACAACCACATTTGCAATGATGTCCGTAAATTCAAGGATCTGATTGAATCAATGGGACTCACTCAGCATATAAATACAGCCACCCACTCAAAAGGTCATATTTTAGATCTGGTTCTTACTCGCGCCGCTTCATGCTTGCGGAGTTTTACCATCGACAACAGCCTCCCATCGGACCACGCCGCCGTTCACTTTGTAGCTGACTTTATTCGTCCACCGCCAATCAAAAAAGTGACCCATCGTAGGGACTTATCAAGACTTGATCCAGCAATACTTATTGATAAACTGAAATGTGTTTTTGAAAATACCGACCAGATCATGGACCCATGTATCTTAGCAGACCACTACAACACATCTATATCTAATGTCATGGATGAGGTTGCACCTGTTCTAACTAAAGCAAAAATAGAGAAAACGCGGGCTGAGTGGCTTACATCGAAGCTGTGTGAAGAAAGGAAACGTCAGGAAACTGGAAAGGAAATGGTGTCACTCTCACTTAGAAATTCATCGGCAATTGTTCACATCTGCGCGATCTCACTATCACTCTCTTCTTGTGGCACACAAGAAAGAATATCACCGCTCCCGTATTGAATCTGCTGATCAGAAAACACTTTTCAAGATCGTGGACCAAATATCGGAATCAAAATCATCTCAACTGAATGTCCTCCCAGACAAGGACATTTCAGAGCTCCCTCAACTTTTTTCAAACTACTTTACAGATAAGACCAAGAGCTTTCGAAATGATCTCGTTTCTTATTCTTCTGTAGAAATCTCAGAAACCCCAGTAACCTGTACTCATGCAGTATTGACTGAATTTTCACATGTATCAGAAGAAGATGTTTAGCACTAATAAAAAGCATGAATTCTAAATCTTCTCCCTTAGAAACTATGCCAACACATATTATCTAAGAGTGCATTACTGTTCTGGCCCCAGTTATTCTAAAGATAGTGAATCTCTCTTTTACAACAGGCATCTTCCCATCCAACTGCAAAGCAACAATTGCTAGACCCTTGTTAAAAAAACAAGGCCTGTGCAAACAAGTGTTTATAAATTATCGACCAATATCAAACTTGCACTTCTTAGGGAAGTTTCTTGAGAAAATGGCATGTATACAACTGAATAACTATCTAGCTCAAAACAGTCTATATGGCAAGTTTCAATCAGCTTATAGAGAAGGACATAGCACAGAAACAACTCTCCTTAGGGTTCATAATGACATCATGCTTTAGACAGACAAAAAGATGTTATTTTAATCCTTTTAGATCTGTCTGCTGCATTCGACACCATTGACCACAACATACTTCTGCACAGACTACAGTACCGATTTGGAGTAAATGATTTAGCACTTAATTGGTTAACCTCATATCTAAAAGATCGAACACAAAAGGTGTCAATTGAGTCATTGGTATCAGAGCCCACTGTATTAGAGTATGGTGTCCCTCAGGGGTCTGTGCTAGGTCCATTGCTCTTCTCATTGTATATACTACCAGTAGAAGACATAAAAAACATGGCCTCAATACTGTCATTTTTGCTGATGACACTCAAATGTATGTCACAAGTGAAAGTAATCGCTCCATGGCTATCACCTCAGTAGAAACTTGTCTAGTTGAGATCCGGAATTGGATGAAAACAAACATGCTAGCATTAAATGATGGAAAAACTGAACTTGTATGGTTTACATCAAGGTCTAAGTCTGACAGTGGAAATGCGGTGAAATCTGATATTTGTATCGGTGGTGTCAACATCAATCCATCTAGCTATGTGAAAGATTTAGGTGTCACCTTTGATCAGTATACAACTATGGATAGACGGATCTCTGAAATTTGCAAATCGGCATCATACTCACTTTGGCGAATTAGCAAGATATGTGACTTACTGGACAAAACTTCAACTGAAAAACTAGTCCATGCTTTCATTATTTCTAAGCTTGATTATTGCAACAGTCTCCTATATGGGCAAAAATCATCTGAACAAACTTAGCATATAACACCTGTTTTGATGGAACTTCACTGGCTTCCAGTAAGAGAGAGAATTTAATTGAAAATGTTATGTGTCATTTTTAAAGCAGTCACTGAGAATAAACCACTTTATATCTCAGAACTTAAGAAGCAACATAAGCATGGAAGAGTTACCAGGTCTTCAACTTTTAGTCATTTACTTTTAGAACACAGTGTCTTAGAGAAAAAAGCTGGTAAATTTTACGGTGAAAGGGCATTTATGATATATGCACCCAAAGTTTAGAACACTCTACCCTCTGAAATACGAGCAGCAGGTGACATAGATACTTTTAAAAAGCTTTTGAAGACTCATATTTTTAGAATAGCCTATCAGTAACTATCATATAGTTAATTTTAGTTTTTAATAATATGTACTGTAATTTTATGATTAATTTCAAATGTTGTCACTTATCATTTTAGAATACGAAATAATTGGTTCTTTAAATTAGTTCTTAGTCCTTTAAAATTGTAATGTGTTCTTATACTAGTATTGTGTTATTTAGCTTTTTTAAGTGAATGTTGTAAGGCGCATTGATATTTTTAATGGAATGCGCCATAGAAAAATAAATTATTATTATTATTATTATTATTTTCCTTTGATGCGTGTCTTATGAAAATCCATGGTCATCATGTCGATCTTCCTTGTCAATGAATAAATGAGATGTTTTTTTCTTATCATTTTACAGGACGGCATATATAAGTCATGTAGCGTGAGGTGGGGTGTCATCCAGGCCCGGACACTGGAGGTCATCTAGGACAGAAAGGTGCTAGCACATTTCTACAGAGGCAATGGGCTCGTGCCCTTTTTGGTGCAAAATTTAATATTTCAGGATTTCCCAACAGTTTTTGTTTGGATTCCATCCATTGTTGTTACGCCTTCACGCCTTTGAAAACATTATGGTCTATGCTGTAACTACCGCGGTGAGCATAACGTCACGTACACAAGATATATGGGTGTTCTTTGATTGTGGTATTTGCGCCGCACTCCTAGCGCAATATTGCAGTCCATTCGATACGCCATTGTGACGAGTTAAATTTCGATTAGCTTAAGATAACGTGAACAAGTGTTTCTAGAACATGGTTTATAAACAATACATGTGATGATGAGCAGCATTTTTCCCCAAGGGCAACACAGCAAAAGTGAGGGTCTATCCACTGTACTGGTTTGGCCTACATGCATCTACTATATTAGCCGAGCCTCTAGTATCGTTGGCCTAAACAACTAACAGCTGAACGCAGTGGCGGGTTTAGGGGGTGTCAAGGGGGTACTGCCATCCCCCCTTCGATTTCTGAAAATAAAAAATCACACCAATGGTCCCTTCTTGATTTTATAGTAGCTGAATCATAATTTTGAACCGTATCAAATTGCACCTTTGCCCGCAAAAATGCCAAGCAGCGCCCCAAACCCCACGCCAAGAGGGGGGAGGGGGTCCAAGGGTCGGCTTTGCATCGGTTGTCTGCCATTCTTCAAAACCAGACCCCCCTTTAAAAATCCTGGACATGAACGCATTACAAAACAAAAACTTTCCATCCTGAAGATGACTGGGAAGGGCAATTCCTGGGAAGGGCAACTTCCAGATTTTACCTGAAGGTTATTTACAAAGGTGTTGACTACTAGTACACCTGTGCATTCGTGAGACAGCCGAAACAATAAAGCAACTCTTTAGTTATGAACGAATCAGTTATTTATGTATTTATTCATATTTCTTTTTTGTTCCTAAGGGATTCACCTGCAGATATTGGATTTATCTTGGGGGTACATTGTAAAAAGCCTATGGAGAAATTCCATTTTTCAGGCACTATATCTAATGGACCTTTCTTAAATCTATGTCGAAATAATCTGCTGTAATAAAGAGACTTATTAACCTATCACATGCGTTGTTCAAATTAAAAAAAAAAACATTTTAGTAGAACCTGGTACAACCAGGTCACTTCACGGTGCTAATCATAAAAAGATCAATAAAAAAAGACTTCCCACAACATTGCCTTATTAATTTTTAAACACAAAAGATGTAATCAACTTACCAAAAGACCCCTTGTGTCCAGAGATATGAATCAATTAAAGTCGCCTCCTTAAAACGGAATTAAACAGTTGGATAGTAGGCTTAGCTAACAGCTAACTTGTTAAATCTACTCTGGTCCCTGTGGGTTTATTTCTTACCTTTTAAAACCACCTGCCTTATCTGTAACCTATTTTATATATTGACTTATTGTGTACTTGATACATGTATCAGCTGTAAGGTTGATCATTATGGTAAAAGCTGATATATTAATAATTATCTTGATACACATTTTGACATTTTGTATTGCACTGATATTTCCCCTCGATAATAAATTCACTGTTTGAACGGTAGGAACACTTAAGGAAAAATATGCCAATTGAAATACCAGTAAAAACGTATTACTGCCGATGGTCTGCTACCCTGAGTGTCAGAGGACAGTAAAAGCTAGCTTGTTAACTATGGGATCACTTTTACTTACTCTGAGGAACAGCGACCATGTTCGACGTCCGTCAATCAAATAGAACTGCTGATCAGTGAAGCATCAGTTGAATGTCATTAGACCAAAATGAAACGTAAAACAAATTTAATTTTGCTTTATTTAATTTTTCATTATCTGTGATCTGTGAATAAGATGTAAATTTAAAAGTAAATAATATATTTTAAAAGAAAAAGATATACCAGATGTTTGTTTGTATTTTTTGCTTATCAAAAAACATTTGCTCCAAAATCAGTTTTCAATGCATTGTGGCACTGACCTTCGGCTGCATGATGCTCTTAATTCAAACTTCTAACTCCGCGTCAGCTACTTTGCTTCTTGTCTCGTCTGCACGAGATAACGTCAGCGCAAGGCGAGAAAGGCAACTCCAGGCGGCCAAACCTGTGACGTACGGGGCTATGACTTCCAAATATGGAGCTCAAGCGGACACAACTTTGACGTACGACACATGTGACTTCCAAATATGGAAGCGCCCAAGGCATAATTTTGTTGAAGAACGCCCACAGCTTGACGGTGTTAGCTAGAGTCTGGTATTGCTGGTCTGAAAAGGAAAATATTTCCTCATGGTTAATGAGTCCTTTCCGACATAAAGAATCAGGCTTCTTTTTATCAATAATATCTTCAGATTGTTACAGAGGGTAACCATCCATGCAGGTCAAGTGATCCAATGGCAAGCACACGTACATTCCATAATAATTGCGATAACCGCCTTAGGTGGTGTTAAAAATAATACATTATATTTCCATGAATTTTTTACGATGCATGTATCGTTTAATATGAATCTCACATGGAGGGCTAAATGTCATATCTTTAAATGGACACTTTATGAGATTTCATTCCCAAAATAATTCCTCGGGGATTTTTCTATATGTTTGAAAATTCCCCGGTCATATTAATGTCCTGAAAGCTTTGTACATTTCACAACGCGCTCTAAAACCAACAAAAAAGTTTGTCTTCCTTATTGTCTTATCTACTGGCCTCCTTATGAGCCACTGTCAACATGTATCATCTGTATTATACAAGGCACGGGTCTTAGATAAAAAAATATCTTGTCATTTCCTTTGTGACATTTTAGCTAGAGTATTAAATTAACTAGAAAACACTAGTGCATCTGATTTCGTCTTAATTTGCGATTTCAGATCACAAATGATCTTACATGGTCTTAAACCATGAGTAAAACCATTGATGGTCTGAAATGCAACATCCTCACACGTTATACTATTGTGAGTAGAGGTGTCCTCCATTGTGAGAGGAGGAAATTGCTTGACCACTTATGTAGATACTAGAACACTTTTGAACTTATAGCATATTCACTCCACTTTAAGACTACTGCTGTAATGATTAAATCCGCGTAAGATTATGTGTGATCTCAAATAGCACTTTAAGACCAAAGCAAGCAAACGAGTGAGAGCACTAAGCATTTTCCGGTGAATTTGGGGTGACTATGATGATGTAGGACCTATTTCCCTCCCCTTATACCCTTAGTTGGCTTTTGAAAACAGTGAAGATGTTTAAAACTTGTTATTCACGCGTATAAACCCCATGTTGTGTGTTTGTGTTTTATTTCCATTCTGATTTGGTTACAGTACCACTTGAAGCGTTCTTTATCTTCCATCACAGCAAATTAAAGAGAGGGGGGTCTATTTCCGATTAAAGTTTTCGAACCAACTACACGTTGAGATAATAAAGTCTGCCCTTTTCGTCTACTATAATACCTTAACTACACGTGTTTGAGGCAAACCTACTCGTAGCTTCCATTGTTACATTCACATACCATGTGTTGTATTCTTAATAGCATTAATGAATGTCATTAAGATAGTTCTATCATTTTTGGCCTATTGTAATCATTTCAAGTTTTTGTTCAAACTCAAAAGGACAATTTAATTTAATTCAATAATTAATTATAATTACAATTGCCTTTATTTACTTCTGTCACATTTTTTACTACCCTCCACCAGAGCCACAGATTGATGTCTCACTGTACCTATGTCTCTGGTTTAATTGAAGGTACATATAAAAGTCCACATATATAATATAATATAATATAATATAATATAATATAATATAATATAATATAATATAATATAAGGCAGTTTTTTTAATTACCTGTTTCTCGAACGATTTTTATTTTTGTCAGAGGTCGGAGGGGGGAAAAAAATAAAAAAAAAAAAATTCAAAATAATGACTTTTTGGTCACTCATTTTCAATACTACATTTGACAATGGTAAATACTGGTTTTAACACAGTATAGCAATTTTTGGATAAAAACAGCAATTCCTTTTCAATGTTTTATTTATCTAAATGAATGTCAATTCAACGAATCATTCTTGTAAATTACAAAACAAAAAACACAGTTTGCCTTTCTGTGCATTCACGATGGCAGTGCACAAAAGTTTTTTGTCAATCTTGATGCAATATTATGTATGATTTAATGATTAAGTGGAAAATCATCAAATTTAAATTATCTACTTCATGTAACATGGTCATCCAGAAACAATATGGCTTCATGCCCATGTGAGTTCCAAGTCCCACACTGAAAATACCAATACATGTATATGAAAAATGACCATTTCACAAAAACAGCATAACTTCCATAAAAATAATCCAATCAGGCTATATTTCAGACCTTTGAATCTTTCAATAAGTTTGAGAATCATCTTATTAAATGGCCTTCCTTAAATGGTCACTATGGCAGCTGCACTAAACTAGCCAGTCTCACTCTGCATATGGGATTCTATACCATAGTTCCTCTGTCAGTGTCTCTGCTATGCATTTTCCAAAATTTTTGGCCTGTCCAGCCCGAAGACAAAGATTGAAGTCTTCCACTACTTGCGAGGTGGAATTATACATTGCCTGCCTTGCATTACTTGGGGATTCACTAAAAAAATATTTCAGATAAGTTAACTGAGTTGGATGTGTGCCTTCTCTTAGCTGCATAGAAATTGTATAATTCAAAAGACAGCAAACAATTGCTTAGCCAGATTGTTGAAAATACAAAAAGCAGCAAGGGTAATATGGCCTGTTATGGAACTGTGGTCTTAATTTTTATTAAATCTAAATGGCAGCAACAACTTAACTTATTCAATATTATTGAATGATCCACCCTTTTTATCAGGAAAAGGTCTGCTCTGGATCAAAATTGATCTAGGTGCATGAAGGTTTTATGGTAAATGATTCACTTTTTCAGAAAAAGAACCCTCTTTTGAAATTGCTGGATACAGGCATGGTTAAACATAATATCTATATACACCTTAACCCTCAAGAGACCAAGCTATTTTACTGACTGAAATGACCAAGTGGGGTCATCTATGACCCCATTGTGTTCTGTACAGGGATCCTTATTATAAAAGGATATTGAGGGTTTATCACACCTATACCACTCCCAGGATTTAAGACAAGTATTTTATAATGATCTAATGTAATAAGTATTTGGTAATAATACTTATTTTGCATGAAATAACCAAGCACAGATTTTAAGAACAACATTACACCGGTATTTAGACAGTCCTTGTCAGTTTCCACATGCAGAAATATTTCTCTTTTTATTTGCCACACTAATGAAAAAGTACATTACAAAATTACTTTGAGTAAAAATATTTTGACTTACGTTGAGATAGCATCATGCTAACTTCAAAAAGAATAATTAGCTGACTTGCTGAGTAGGAATACCCTAATGCTGGTAAGGAAGTCGTACTACTCAGAACACATTCAATCAACCTACATGTATGTTACTACCACATCTGTGTATAAAACAAAATCCACACAAACAATTTGTAAATATATGTATAATATGATATCGACAGAATTCTTTAGATTTTCGAAATACCCGAAAATTGTAACCGTCAAAATGAGAGACCCAGTTATGAGAACAAGTTCCAACAAAGCTACTGAAATTAGATTTAGCGATGCACTATTAGTAACACTTCAAGCACAATCTTCACAAACCACCTATTTGTGCCTATGTTTTGGGCACACTGGCTGGTTGCATGAAGCAGATGCATGTGACATTTTTCTGTCAGTGTTGTGTGGGCAAAACATTTAAATAAAATTTGAAAACTAATATTTAAAAACCAATGCTTCTCTTTGGGGTCATAAATGACCCCACGAGAGTTTGTGATGTATACGCCACACTAATTGGTTGATCCCTACAAAAAACTGTGAAAGTGTGTAGGATAAGTAGACTGACAAACTCATGCAGGGAAAGAAAATTCGAGTAAAGAATAAAGAGATGGCACATTAAATCATATGGCTGGGGTCGTAAATGACCCCACTCGGTCACTTGAGGGTTAAAAACTTGGTGGAAAACTTAATTGAACTATGAATTCATGTTGACAGGCTCATTATCAAAAGCACATGATAGTTTACAGCTATTACCTGCCTTAATTTAATAAAAAAAAATGTCAAAGACACGTTGCTTCAGTATAGAAAATCTGCTGTTGTGAGCGAGCAATTAGCATTTAACATACGTTTTTGTGAAAGTGCAAAAAAGGACATTTATTTACCAACATATCAATGCCTAAAATACATTCACCTTAAAAAACTATGACACTCTAGACTGATAAAGCGAAAAAAAAATACATCATTTCTGGAGACTTTCAGAAGTAGGCCTACGCGAGTGCTGCATTAAAAATCCAATGCGCTCTGTATTTGGATGTTCTCGGAGAGTTTAGTTGAGCCTGCATCTTTTGATGTTCACTGCCAACTGTTATCTGAATGCACTTAATGTCAATATCTACCACCGTAGTGACCGGCATTCTTACATTCAGTTCAGAACCTATTTTTGCTCCCTGTTGAAACCTTCCACACGTGACTACCCGCAAGAAAATGCAGTAGTATCGAAGTAGCAAAGAAGCATTAACGCAGTAGTGGTGTGGAGCATATTTGCAGTAGAAATGCAGTATAGCCTACCGCAAATCTACTTCAAGAATTACATAGGGTTGTACAGAGGAGGAGCATTAATGAAGTAGATTAGCAGCATGATAGAAGCATGTTTCAAATATGCTAATTAGCTCCCACATCGAAGCAGATTTGAAGCATGTTTGCAGTATGATTGCAGTAGTCTACTGCGCTGGAGTATCTACTTCATTTTCGTGTGGGTAGTGTTGCAGTTGATATTTTCTTTTCTGACAGAAAGCAGTCAATAAAATGGCCTAAAACGTCTGTAACACTGGCCGGACAGACCTTTTTGCATAATATCTTTGGTCCTTCCTTCACTATAACACTGAGCCACACAACAGTGGTCAATTTCCTGCTTAAGTAGAGAAAGCTACTCCAGTATGCGTCTCCCGCCATGCTGCATTAATTTGACAAATGCAGTGTAAAATATCAGCGAAGCATTGATTGGCTTAAAAACCGGAAGCTGGGGGAAATGAACCAATTGTTTACTTTGGCTTAAATACCCTTCGTTCTGAACTTGTAGGCAGTCATGTGACGCGGGAGTCCCGTGAAACTTGTTAAGTTTCGTGTTTACTATCGAACAGTACGATCACAGTCGGAAGTCGGGGAAAAAATAAAAATATTTTTGATTTCAATTTTATTTTTTTTCTATTTTGGCCATTTTGATGTCGGCGGAGCTTGAGAAACAGGTTATTAAAAAAAAAAACTGCCTAATATAATATAATATAATATGCGGACCAGGTAGAGGGTAATTTTTGACGGGCGGATGGCCTAAATTTGCTGATGCAGTCTGTGTGTAAATAATGCAATGTGTGCATTTCTCTATATCATGTTTACCTTCGGGTTCTCTCCATGTTACGGTTATCTCTGTATTTATCACTAGTCATAAAGTTTTCAAATGGTTTGTTCTTGTCATATATTGGTGATAGAGCTGTTGTCTTTGCAGTTACATCTTCTTGACGTATACGTACCCTCTACCAGGGCTACAGCTGAGTTTTTCACTAAACATTCTGGTTAATAGATAGGACTTTTCTGCTCAAAGAAATGAGCCCATACATGTCATTATCTGCGACTCTGGTAGTGTAGGATTTAGAGATGGGTTATCAGGGGATCCGCAGACCCCTCCCTTCTTTTTTGATTTCTGGTCCCCTCTTGAAATTAGAATTTTGACTAGCTGAAGCATAGTGCTTAACCGTAGCAAATGACACCTTTCGCCCTCTAAAATACCAAAATTCCGGGGTCTTTTACCGGAGTGGGGAGGGGAAGCAGGGTAGACCTCTAATCTGCAGACCCCCCCCCCCCCACACACACACACACACACACCTTCAAATGATCCTGGATCCTGGAGCCTGTAGGGTAGAGCTTACGTAGTGAATGAAGACTAAATAATAATAAAAAAAAAAACGGCGTCATAGTTGCAGACCTAATGCCTCTTTCTCTTTTTTTCTCTCTCTCATCACCTCTACAAGATGGATTTATGTCACTTATTATGACACTCGAGTTTTTCTCTAAATAAGCAACTAAGTTATAACCAACTGTAATATTATTTGATAGGTTTTACTTCCTCACATAAGGGCATATTTGTGTTAATTGAAAGAAAGTGAACCATTGAGATCTTATAATAATGATGACGACCTTAAATTTTCCCAAGGACAGCACAATATAATAATAATAATAATAATAATAATAATAATAATAATAATAATAATAACACTCCTCTTAGAGGCCTTCTAGCTACAAGACCCAAAAATCCGCCAAAGGCAACAAGACAAAAACGGACAAGGGAAGAGTATAAAGAAGTAATGGAAGCTTTCTACACTGCTTCACAAGACCCAGCCATAACATCAACAACAACAGCTGCCTATATCATATGGCGAAAGAAACACACCACAGACAGGTCCAACATTGATGCCAACAAACTAGCCAATACTAAGAAAGACATCATAAAGCAAAAAAGGTTAACTGACCTAGAACTTGAGAATATCCGCAAAAAGACCAGACCTGAAGGAACTTAGCGAAGACAAACCCAGCTGCTGAAGAACCAGTTAAAGCCAACATCACTGATCCTGAAAACCATCCAGAGGCAGTCCACGAAGACCCTGATAACGGAAGAGTATTGGAAATGGCAGCAAAGGTCAAACAGAAATGGGAGACCATCAAAGAAATGCCGATTGGGGATAGACCACCAATCCCAAAGATCAAGAAAGACCGGCGTTCAAAAGAAATCATCACATGTGAATGAAGCAATACGCCAAATCAAACATGACATGACAAGACCTATAAACTAGCTCACATATGCAACAGCTTCAGTAATAGCAGAGACAGTAGGGGAAAGACCCAGGAAACAGAAACAGGCACGAAAACAACTGGTATGGAAAAAGAAGATTGAGAAAAATATTCAGAAGCTACGCGGATATGCCTCACTCCTGAGTGAAATCGAAAAGGGCTCCACGATCAGTCAGAGAAAGAAGAAACAACTGAAAAGAAGGCCTAACATCAAGAAGAAGGAAGACATACCAGCAGTTAAAAAGGAAACTTTCAAACAAAAGATACAATCAAAAGCACAGAGGCTCCGGATATTGTCAAAAAAAAGCAACTTCTTTAGACAAAACAAGACCTTCAAAGAAGATGCATAAAAGTTATACAGAAAGCTGGGGAAAAAAGAAGATCAATGTAAATGAACCACCCACTATCCAAGAAGTTGAGGGGTTCTGGATCAAAATACGGGATCTTCCAAGGAGATTCAATCTCACCACTGCTCTTCTGCCTGGCATTAGCAAGAATAGAAAAAAAAGCTCTACTCGATCAAAAATGAAGCTTCAAAATTCAAGCAGGAGCTGAAAATCCCAGAAATACCACCAACCGAGAATGAAGCGACAACAAACCCAGCAGGCATAGTTGCGTTGGATCAACGTTGATCTACCTAAATTCAAGGTAAAATCAACGTTGATCCAGCCATGTTGACTCAACGTTGTATTTTGGTCAATGACAAAACATTGCAGTTTTGGATTGTACTTAAAAATATTAATTGTTGAAAACGTGATACTTTGTTTATCAATAATGTAACTAAATTTATCAAAATAATAACAAAATGATTTTTAAGTAAAAGTGACAGTTGTTTTTTGTCTTTAGTTAACTAGTGAATTTTCTTAACTTGTTATTCAGAAATACATTGCAATAAACTGAATTGCTTGCAAGGTCAGCTAACACAAGGATGAATAAGTTGATGTAAATGTGATGGAGTTAACATTTCTTGGTAACCTGTTATAGATAGACAGGTTGAGGTGACTGTGACTGTGACGAAGAGACCATTAACCACATCATCTCAGGCTGCCTAGATCTGGCAAAGACAGAGTACATTCACTGACATAACAAGGCAGCAACCTTCCTGCATTGGAAGATCTGCAGGGAATACAAGATCAAGACAGCTGGCAAATGGTATGAACATCAGCCCAACACAGTCACTGAGAACGAGATCACCATCACCATGCCCATACAGACTGACAGACCAGATATCGTCAGCATGAACAAGAGAAACAAGGAATGCACCCGTATAGACATGGCAATACCATCAGAACGCAACAGCTGTCAAAGTACAAGGACCTGGAGAGATCATCAGAATGTGGGGAACAAAGACCATCACAATATCTGTGATCATTGGAGCTCTGGGACTTGTGAAGAAGGGATTACAGAAATACACCAACAGAGTCCCTGGAAACATCAACATCCACGAAGTCCAGAAGATAGTCCTCCTTGGAACAGCACACATACTACGGAGGGTGCTATCAATGAAGTAAAAGGAGCAAATGCCCTCTAGCGCCTTAGGACCATTGTTTGGACCCGGCTCTTTAGGATGTAATAAAACAACGCAGAAAGAAAACTAAATAGTATAATAATAATTTATTGGGTGAAATTATACATAGAATGTTAAGAACATTATAAAGATTATAAAATGTTATAAGTTTGAGTGAAACTGAGTTAAAAGACTGCCAATTGGAAATTTAAAAGTGCATATAAATTAAAAGAGCATCGGAAACTATCGGTCTTGAATTTTGGCACTTTGTATCTATTGTTTGTTTTTAAAGCCGATTGGATTGCTCAATTAAAATGTGATCAGTTTGTCAGGTGGTTTAGTTATTTTGTAAAAGAAAATTGTGTACTGATCTTCCCTTCGTTTATCCTAAGTACACATACATCTGTACACTGATGGTCATAAGCACACAAGTTTCTTATTTCTCGAACTTCTCAGCAACCAAGCTTTTTATTAAGGCAACATTGGTACAGTACCTAGATATTTCTCTGGTTTTTACTTTGAACTACTGGACCGTGATATTTGAGTGCTATTCACTGCTGGACACGGTAGAATATGCAAACAGTCAACAGGCATCTTTTAGAAGCTGAACATCCATCTAAAAGACCTCTTAAAAAGCCATCGTCGACCAACAGACACAAGCAGAGAAGATTGGCATGAGCCAGATACCGAGAAAGATGTAATCTCAGGCCTGGGAGAAAGGTCCTGTGAACAGACGAGAGCAATATACAGATGGTCAGCTAGGAGTCTGGAGAGGTCCAGTCCAAGCATTTTATGATAAGTGTTTTATCCCAAGTGTTCAGGGTGGCGGAGTTTCCGTCATAATATGGTCCGGCTTCTCATATGATGAAAAATTGCAAGTGTACGTCATTCAAAGTAGGTACACTGGTGAACACATCCAAGCAAATCACACATTCAAGCAAATCCAGGAAAAATATTCTGTTGCAGGACGATCCGCCCACCCATAATGCACGGTCCGTGGAAGACGCGCTGCAACAGCACGGCATCCCAAATTTGTATTTGCCTGAATATTTACCAATTCTCAATGTAATCGAACGTGCTTTGGGCATGACTGAAAGAACAGTAAATGAGAGACAACCTCCATCAGGCAGTAATTGGGGAATGGAACCGGCTCCCAAACCAATATTGACAGAATTTAGTAGACATTTGCAGAAGACAATGTGATGCTCTTGTCCTAAACCAGGGAAGGCACACCCGATATTTATTGCATAACAGACGATTAACCATCCATTATTTACATTTTTTTCTTTTTTTTTCTTAAGTTATTTTAATTATTACAATAAGCAATGTGGTGTATTTATTTAACAGAATTAGTTTTAACAGAAATATGCAACTTAAGTTATTTATAAAATATGAAAGAAATATGCATAATCCCACTAACAAATGAAATAATGATCATAATAGAAGAATCTTTTAGGTGTTGCTTAACTTATGAGCATCAGTGTATTTACCAGGTCCAGGGCTTCATCATAGTGTTGGTCAGGGAAAGTATATTCGAAGCACGACCTGGGACAGTCTCTACGAGTTTGCATTGCTCTGTAGTTAGTCCTGCATGCCACACAGGGCAGGCATACCGTGTATTCTAGAATTGAGCGCACAATACTTTGGTAAACTTGAATTAGCAGGGCTGAGCTTGGCTCGATTCAGTTGACGAAGACTTGCATATATATGTGTGTGTGTGTGTGTGTGTGTGTGTGTGTGTGTGTGATACCCCATTTTACCGGTATGTCATTGCTAATATGAATGCCCAGAAGTTTAAAATCTCTAACCTCATAAATTGGCGTGTCATTTACAACTATTGGTGGGAGGTCTGGCCTAGAACGGATAAAATTTAGGGTCATGCATTTTTTTTTCTTTTTTTTTTTTTTTGCATTCGGTTTCATTTTGTTATTTTGTTATTGTTCATATTGATATTTTGTGTCCACAGCATCATTTGTTACTTGCAAGTGTCACGGACTATTATTATTAGAAATGCCATACACTGTTGTATCGTCAACATATTTGTAGGAAGGGTACCCTAGGGTACGCCACCGTGTGGTTAGAGCCATTCAAAGAGTGAGCTTTTATATATTTTACTCTCTGGGAGCGGTTAGATAGGAAGGACTGCACCCACCTGACAAGTAGTTCAGGTACACCCATGTCATAAAGATTTCTTAATACTATGTTATGATCAATGAGATCAAATGCCTTTGAAAAGTCTAGGAAAAGAATTCTGGCATACTTCTCGTGATTTTGAGAGGGCTCAAGACCTTGCATCCAATTGTGAATGAGTTCAGTTACTGGGTATATATATATCGATGATTTCCTCCAAGAGCAAAAGTAATCCTTGGTTCAATTGCATAGATGATTACTGAAAAACCAACTTCTATTTTAATTAATGACAGGAAACAAATATTATTGGTATGGTTTAACATACAAAAATTGGCTGAAAATAATTAAAATGTTTTCACTTTATAAAGCATATAAGAAATTTCCTATGGCAAAAAATAAATAAATAAATAAAATAAGAAAAATAAATAAATAAAGATTGCTTCTTTTTTTCATTATGTGACGTGTTCAAAGCATGATCTCAACTTCAATTAGACTTATGTACATGTAGAAGTTATATATTTCGATAACTTGTCAACTTTTTAGTCATTTGGCAGAAGCACAAGTTCAACTTATACAGCCTTTCACTTAACCATCTTAGCGAACGTAGCCGCGGAAGATACCCTTCCCAGCGAAGCGATACTTGACCACGGTTTTGACACTGTCATTATTATTCCCTTTGGCATTGGCGTTGAACAATGGAACATACAAAGATTCCAAGTCACCCGAGACATGGCATCTCAGGTTCATCTCCGTCATGTTGGACAGCATAACGACATCTGTGCTTGACTTAGTGCGTTGGAGGGAGGACGAAAACTTTAGGAACTCGTCCTCTGGCTTGCTCCATATTTCATTCAAGAAAGAGGCATATTCATTCATCACTTTGTCTGTAATTAAAACAAAACGAGTTTGGGCCAGGTATGCGTCTCAATCCAGAATCTTTCCTTAAATGTACTGAATAATAATAATAATAAACAAGAACAATCCATAAGTATAATCAGCCCAAAAGACTGGGTCATTTCCCTCAATATAGTAAACAATTAAAAGTATCTAGTGCATCAACAACAGGGCAGAACTATAAAATATGACTAACCCAGACATGCGTTCAACTGTTGGTCCTTCAGAGCCTTGAACAGGTTATGAACTGTCGCCCCTGCTTTTGTTTTCATCCACTCCCACAGAATCTGGAAAGCTTCCTCCTGTGCATCATTTGGATTCTGACATCTTATGTTCTCTAGCTTGGATTTAGGTATTCCCAGCTGCATTCGCGCCAGGGAGCGGGTATCTCTCACAGATATCTCTTCACTCACTACAGTAATTACTTTTTGGAGAAGATGAGTCTGAAATTATCAACATTGACACAGCACTCCTAGAGGTTGAAGAGCTTGTTGATTACCAGAAAAAATTGATTGTGGCAAAAACCCGACTTATAAGAAATGGGAATAACATAATAACATTAAGGCTTCTTCCTGATTTTAAGTAAGTAATCATTACATCATTCGACCAAACTAACCTGATTCGATGGCATAGAAAACCTCTGCAGCATTATCTTTATGTGTTCATGGTTCCTTTTTACAGCCAAGGCATATGGTGTTAGTTTATCCTACATACCAAGAAAATTTACACTGTTTTGTCACAGTAACATATGTTTGTATTTTTTTTTCAAACACGTTGCGACGAAAGGATTTGACAAATTTACATTTTTACATATAAACAACAAGAAAATACAAGGGACAAGTGTTTCTGTAAACAAACAAACAAACAAACAGACAAAAAAAATGATGATGAAAGAGAAGATAATGTGCCTATTTGGTAAATTAGATATATATCATCGCTGTTATGACTATTGGCTTACTTTTTCCTTTTATGCATAAACAATAATAATGTAATCAAATAAAAATAACTAATTTAATCAATTATTCTCAGCAATGTTTAACTGCACCATCTCTCCAACCATTTATCCATCCAACAAAACCAAGGGTATGTTGTGCATATAACATTATGTGTCATATACCTTATCCGTGATATTAGGATCAGCTCCACGCTCCAGGAGAAGCTTCACGGTGTTTTCACGGCCTTCCTTTGCTGCCTCATGTAAAGGAGTTCTGCAATCCTGGTAACAATAAATGATCATCATAATTATATCATATCATGTTGTATTTTTCTACAATTAATTCATATATTTTATGCGGTAAAATTAACACCGAGATGAAATAACATAAGTTTGTATTCATGACTGTGCATACATAACCAAACTAGAAAAAGCACTCCGAGAGCGCAGACCTCCGCCAAGACAGCGATTTTTGATTATTATTGATTATTGATTGATTAATCATCCGGATCGCCACTAATCACTAATCGCCACTAATCACTTCTAAGTTTACCCGTTTCCAACCTACTCTGAAAATTTCATCAAAATCAGTCCATAACTTTTTGAGTTATGGTGATGACAAACAAACAAACAGGGGTGAAAACATAACCTCCTTGGCGGAGGAATGAGAAATTCTACAGTTTCTGCATATAGAGATAATAATTTGTACTTTGCAGTTTGCATGTGTTGTCCCGTCCCATGCTGTCTTTATGTACATTGCATTAAATCCATTATTATACCCAAATAAGAATAAAGTACAAACGTCAATAATTTAAATAAAAATATTGAAGTGTACCAACTTTAAATATATCAAACCAACCAACTTACTAGTACTTACTTAAGGGCATTTTATCTGTATAACATTATGTACAAACTTACTTACTTAAGGGCATTTTATCTATATAACATTATGTAGCACAAACCTTATCCGTGATATTAGGATCAGCTCTAAACTCCAGGAGAAGCTTCACGATGTCTTCCTGACCTCTGTACGCTACCCAATGCAAAGGAGTAAGGCCGAACTGGTAACAACAAATGATCAGCATAATGATATCATATCATGATGTATTTCTTCAAAAAACACACTGGAAAACACACTGGATGGATTATCTCTAGCATCAAACTACAGGAATTGCAACGTCCTCATCAATATTAAGATTAATATGTATACATGTATACATATCGCACGAACGGAAATGGGCGCTTAAGTCACACGCATGTGTCTTACCAAGTCCTCGACATTAACATCTGCCCCGCTGTCCACGAGTAGTTTCACCATACCTGCATTGCCTGTCCGAACTGCCACATGCAGAGGAGTCAATCCAACCTGGCGAAATAAAAACAAAACCATATTATACCTAGGTTTATTTTCTACATTATTGTCATATTATTTCACTTTTTTGATGTTCGTTGAGAAAAGAAGTATTATTCCGACTCCAGCTATTGTGGTAAGCGTGTGGTCTTCATCTGTAATTAACACTGTCTGACCAAAGGACCGTCCAGTAGTATTTTACAGTATTTTTGTATCGTCTATATTTCGATTTTGTATACTATTTTGGAGACCACTGAAACTAATTGATGATACTAGTATTACCGTGTAAATATTTAATCTATAGTATATATTAGACGACCAATGACGGCACGTGCTTCTACGGGGTAGTCATGAAGTAATGTATTATTATATGTCAATTTTATCTATATATTAATTTAAAATAAGTTAGTGCAATACAAATAAGAATAAGCCTTTAATGTGCCATTTGTTTGGGTGTAATTTCCCACATATCATAGCTGCTAAGAATAGCGGAATTCATGTAGCCTACCAAGGTTCCGCACATGAAACTGAGGGTGGGACAACCTTTCTGACCAATGTTGTAGGGCATGTCGAAAAAAAAACTGTTAGAATATTCTGCGCCTCTAGCAAGGAGTTTGCAAGAGGTCCGCAAATGAGACATTAAATGTCAAATTGATCTTGCTGGGAATGAAAAACCACTATACAGAACAACTTATTTATCTACATTAAAACAAAAAATATTAGGGTGAAAAACAATGATAACACAGTCACCATTGCTTACTTATATGAAAATACTTCAGAGAAATATAAAGAATAAATTAAATCAGTGAAACGAAAATGAGTGTCCGTGAAATAGAAAGTCCGCCCTCCATTTAGTTATGATGTCTAGGGTTAAATTGATTGATATGATCGATAGGCACAATCTATAATGTAGTGAAATGGAAAAACAGTACGAACCGTACGCTCATCCTTGCAGTTTACATCACATCTCCCAACGTACAGCAGTTGCTTTACCCCATCAGTATAACCACGCAACACAGCCAGATGGAGCAATGACATGGCGCGATGGAGTAGTAGAAAGACGACTCTGTAAGAAGATTTCATCAGAAAGGGATTGCTTTATGATATATTTGGCATTATTTTTTTTTATCTTGCGCATGAAACGTGAGTTTAACAGTTTTACACTAGAGCTTGTGTTCTGAATGAATTTTATGGGCTATGATCCTTTGCTATCTTTTATCCAGGAGCGGATCCAGGATTATTTGAAGGAGGGGTCCGCGGATGCGAAGCCAATCCTCCCCCCCCTCCTCCCCCCTTGGCGTTGGGTATCGGGAAAAAGCTATTTTACAGGGCGAACGGTGCAGTTTGGTAATGTATAGAATTATGATACAGCTAGTCAAAATTATAATTTCTGGAGGGGACCATTGGTGTGATTTTTTTAGATAAAAAGGGGGCGGTCAGGACCCCCCCCCCCCCCAACACCCCCTTAATCCGCCGCTGCTTTCATCTACCTTACAAACACTATGTTTTATTTCAACAGTGATTGGTAGTCGGGATTAAATAATTTAAACTAACTTACCAACTCTACTAACTGTACATAAGGTAATAAGACACAATCCAATCAAATGTTCTGCAGTATGTTTGCATTGTTTTACATTTGCAGATAAAATATTTAATCTTAATGTACCTTCATGTAGATTTTTTCTAGGGGAACAATTTACCTACATCACCAGAATCAATTTAATTTATGACATTTCGATAATGGAAAGTCGGGTGTTCCTGATGTATGTCATGAATCTACATGTAGGGGAATACCCCTTTTAAAAAGAGGCTGTGACGTTTCACAGTCAATAGAATATAAACAAAAAAATCCCCGTTTGCTTTTCATACATACATACATACATACATACATACATACATACATCGCATTTGAGTTTAAAAATATTACTGAAGCCAATGTGAAAAAAATCTTTTCATTTTTGGTAAATAAAATTAAGTAGTAATAACAGTTTATAGAAATTCTGAAAATTGACTCCTAGCACTATATCTAGTGCGCCCGGCCCGTCTTAAATGTACGTCAAAATAATCTGATCATATGAAAGTGACTTATTAACATACCACACAGCTTGTTCTAATGAAAAAGATTAAAAAAAAAAACATTTTAGTAGAATCTGGTACATGCATAAAACTTTAATAAGATCATTGAAAAGGGACACTTTCTAAAACTTTTCCTCATTTGTTTTTAAACACCATAAATACAATCAACTTACCAAATCATCTCTCTTGTCCAGAAATCTGAATCAATTGAAGTTGCTCCTTAAAACGGGATTGAACAGTGGAATAGTAGGGTTAGTCAACGAGTGTCTTCTTCAACTCTGTCTTATTCTCTGTAGCTGTTGCTTCACCTTTTAAAACCAACTGCTTTATCTGTAACCTAGTTTGTACATTGACTTATTATGGACTTTGATACATGTAGGCCTATCAGCTGTAAGGTTGATCAATATGATAAAGCCAGAATATATCAATCACTAACTTGATGCAAATTATGACATTTTGTATTACACTGATATTTCCCGCCGTCGGTAATTAATTCACTGTTTGCGTGGTCAGAAAATATGAGGAAAAAAAACTGCTAATTGAAATACCAGTGAAAACGTATTGCTGTCGATGGTCTGCAGGTCTTGAAGTGAATCAGAGATATGAATGCACTACGATATAAACCGATCTCAATCAACAACCGTACTTTCTACAGAATCCCTCTACCCACAAATGGTTAACTTAAAGTGATCACAACTGATTATTTTGGTCTTTGCATGGGATAGCTGCAAACTGGTTTAGGTGAGATGCAATGCAGCTTTTTAATCCATGATGGTGACAGTAACGTTTTTTCTCCTAAATTTAGTTACAAGGAAATCAAATGCAACATAAGGGGAATATCAGAGGGCTAAAATGTGTACCTATATTTGTCTTTATTTACTTCTGTCAAATTTGGTGTACAAGGTATTTCATTATCCACCACCAGAGCCACAGATTGATATTTCACTGTACTTATGCATCTGGTTAAATTGAAGTTACAGGTAAAAATCCACACATAAAATATAATATAATATGCGGTCCAGGTAGAGGTAATTTCTGATCGGGCGGGTGGCCCAAATGTGCTGAGGCAGTCTGTGTATATATAGTTATGCGCACATTTTAATTTATCATGTTTACCTTCAGGTTCATCAAGTTTACCTTCAAGTTTATGTTTACCTTCAGGTTCTCTCCATGTCGTGGTTATCTATGTACTTCTCAGTAGACGCAAAATATAGTAGATATCATGACACCCAAAGACTTCTCTAAATAAACACCTCAATTATAGCCAAATGTAATTATGTTCCGTAGGTTTAACCTTCACTCATAAGTACAAAATCTTGTAAATTTAAGAAAGTTAGACTTTCAAACTTGTACATCTTGTGTAGGTGACGTCATGCTCACCGCGGTAGTAGACCTAATAGCACAGACCATTATGATTTCAAAGGTGTTCTTCAGGCGCACTCCTAACGCAATGATTGCAATCCATTTGTTGGAAGATTGTGACGTGTTAAACTGCACACCTAATTTTTTATTATGTCTCGAGTAGCAGAAGATAACGAAATGAAGTGATTTCTTATAAACATGGCTTATCAACAATACATGCAACCTAAGCCATGATAATAAATAGTGAGGTCTTACAGTGATGATGATGATCATGTACCATGCAGTAGGTAAAATGAACGAGTATTCACCAAAATGCTGGACAAGTACAGTAGGCTTAATTGTCAAAAGGAAATCCATGATGCATTATATTTATGACATACGGATGTGATTATTACTTTGTTTTGCTATACAGATCTTCAGACTTGTAAGCATTGTGTTTTATTATAAGTATATCTTTTCCCTGATCAAA
>NW_019773781.1:66940-82115 GCF_001039355.2 Lingula anatina
ATAGCACAGACCATTATGATTTCAAAGGTGTTCTTCAGGCGCACTCCTAACGCAATGATTGCAATCCATTTGTTGGAAGATTGTGACGTGTTAAACTGCACACCTAATTTTTTATTATGTCTCGAGTAGCAGAAGATAACGAAATGAAGTGATTTCTTATAAACATGGCTTATCAACAATACATGCAACCTAAGCCATGATAATAAATAGTGAGGTCTTACAGTGATGATGATGATCATGTACCATGCAGTAGGTAAAATGAACGAGTATTCACCAAAATGCTGGACAAGTACAGTAGGCTTAATTGTCAAAAGGAAATCCATGATGCATTATATTTATGACATACGGATGTGATTATTACTTTGTTTTGCTATACATATCTTCAGACTTGTAAGCATTGTGTTTTATTATAAGTATATCTTTTCCCTGATCAAAGCAAAAAATAAAAAAAAAAGAAAAAAAGACGGTCCGTCCCCCCTACCCCCTTCAGCCCCCCCCCCCCCCCCTTTTCGGCTACCGGCCTGAGTAAGGTTTGTTTACGAAATTCCGTTTATTGCAGAGGTCATTGGAGAAGTAGGGGGTTTTCTTTTTATGTTTTGTTATCTAACCTTCCTTCGCGTTCGACCTAAGTCGGCAATCCTGAGACAGCCCGCTGATAAATTACAATGTGGCTTGTCCTGGAGTTAATAAGACGGATAGTATCGAATACGAGTGGTATACCCTTTTCAAGACCTCGGCTCTTTGTAACAGAGAAGAAGAGAGTACACTTATTATTTTTACGATAATAAGCGAAAAAGGTCGAGTATCATCACGGTGAATTACTGAAAGAAGTTTAGGAGTAAGTTCGTCAGTAAGTTTAGTCAAGCTAACAGTTATACCATAAGCAATTCATTCCGAGCAGTTGTTATTAAAGGCTAAGAATGTATTGATGACTCGATAGAGACTGGCTGTACATACAGGAAGTCTTTCAGATTTGCCTGTGCTTTGTGCGCATGAGCAGAATGGATGGTTCACGCTCCGAGCAGCATACGCAACACCGGGTCTTGTGCGGTAAGTTTTTACCCTCATTCATTGCTGCTCTTAAAAGAAGGTAAGAGTACCGGTAGTTCGACTTCATTTTTTTATTATTTTTTTTTTCAGTTTGCTTAACAATGGAGCATCATAAAGGTCGTTTATGGATGGAAGTAAAGGTGAAATTATAATAGGAAAACCAGGAATTCAAACCTGAGTGACTGAAATATAAGTCTTAGAAATTCAAGAAAGCTGAAACTACCACCGAAGGATTGGCTTTTCTTTAATGCATACCACTAGGAGAACAGATCTCTGTTTTGTAACATGACGTTCAGTAGCAGCAGCAGTTATTGTTTTCACCATGAAGAAAGGAGACGGACGTACGCCATCCAGTTCTGTGACAAGTCTTCCATGAGTACCACTACATAATACATGGATCTGCAGATACCAGGGGGGTATGCTGGACTTAGTGGAGAGCAACAATGCAGATGTAGTTGATGTGATACAAGATTGAATAAGAAAAATAAGTAATCAAGTTTAAATAACAGAAGTCCATGAAAAGGAATGAAATGGCTGACATTGGAGAAAAATCATTCAAATGCCAGTATTGTGAAAGGAGCTTTACTTTCAAATGTCATTGTAAACGGCATGAAATGATCCACATTTCGGATAAGCCATTCAAATGCCAGTATTGTGATAAGAGCTTTAATTTCAAAAGTCACTGTAAACAACATGAAATGGTTCACACTAGAGGAAAACCATTCAAATGTCAGTATTGTGATAAGAGCTTTAGTGTCAAAAGAACATGTATAAAACATGAAATGATTCACAGTGGAGAAAAACCATTCAAATGCCAGTTTTGTGAAAAGTGCTTTAGGCGTAAACAAAGCTGTGCACAACATGAAATGAACCACACTGGAGAAAAGCCATTCAAATGCCAGCATTGCGAAAAGAGTTTTAGTTGCAAAAAGCTTTGCAAACAACATGAAATGATTCACACTGGAGAAAAACCATTCAAATGCCAGCATTGTGATAAGAGTTTTAGTGTCAAAAGCACATGTATAAAACATGAAATGATTCACAGTGAAGAAAAACCATTCAAATGCCAGCATTGTGAAAAAAGTTTTATTATTAAATATAATTGTACACGACATGAAATGACCCACACTGGAGAAAAACCATTCAAATGCCAGCATTGTGAAAAGAGTTTTAGTTGCAAAAAGGTTTGCAAACGACATGAAATGATTCACACTGGAGAAAAACCATTCAAATGCCAGTATTGTGAAAAAAGCTTTACCGCCAAAGATAAATGTAAACAACATGAAATGATCCACACTGGAGAAAAACCATATAAATGCCAGTATTGTGAAAAAGGTTTTATCGAAAAACGGAATTGCATACAGCATGAAATGACCCACACTGGAGAAAAACCATTTAAATGTCAGTATTGTGAAAAGTGTTTTAGATTTAAAATAAGCTGTGCACAACATGAAATGACCCACACTGGAAAAAAACCATTCAAATGCCAGCATTGCGAAAAAAGTTATAGCATTAAACGGAGTTGTATAGAACATGAAATGACCCATACTGGAGAAAAACCATTCAAATGCCAGCATTGCGAAAAGAGTTTTAGTTGCAAAAAGGTTTGCAAACGACATGAGATGATTCACACTGGAGAAAAACCATTCAAATCCCAGCATTGCGAAAAGAGTTTTAGTTGCAAAAAGGTTTACAAACGACATGAAATGGTTCACACTGGAATTTCATCTCCGCCTGTAAGAAAGGAACTTCAAGGAAGGAATGAACTGAATAGGACAATACTTTCACCACAGTCTATAAAAAAGGAATTCCAAGATGATTATATGCAACATGGGACAAAGGGACAGGTGGAATCTTATACAGAAGCCGAAGTCAAAATGGAGTTAAATGATTACAATGCTCCAGAAGTGAGACCAGAGATCTATCCAGTAGCAATGTTTAGAAATGTGTTTGCAGACACAGGCGTTTGATGTCTGATAACATAAGTCAAAGTCTTAGATGGGTATAATATTAAAGTATAATATTAATTATTGTATGCCTGACACAAAACAATAATGACTGATGTCAAAACATTGACATTTTATGTTTTATTTAAATATTATTTTTTGTATGGAAGTTGGCAGAAATCAGAATAAATAGCTCCGATGGTTTAAAACAAATAATTTTTAGCAAATCTGTGGCAACAAATGAAACTGAATTAAAGTAATATTTTTCTTAGTAAACATAAACGATTTAATAAAAGATAAAACATTTTAGTTACTTTTTTCCTCGTTCTCTGCTGTTTATAAGTAAATAAGAGGACTGTTCCGTACATCTGTCGATGAATTTGTAGATTTAGTTCCCTCTAAGGTTTTGAATTTGGCATTATATACCCTAGATTCTAGATTCCGGTATTGCCAGCTCGATCTTGATTTCATATATAACCCATATCAGCAATGCCAAGCTCTAGCGAATACCGACAATCCGTAGGCGTTCTTCTTTAAAATTTTGCCTGGGACGCTTCCATATTTGGAAGTCGCACGTCACAGCTGTGTCCGCCTGGATCCATATTTGGAAGTCATAACTCTCGTACGTCACGTTATCTCGTGCAGACTGGACAAGAAGCAAATTGGCTGACGCGGAGTTAGAAGTTTGAATTGAAAATATCTTGCAGTCGAAGGTCAGTGCCACAATACAAGCAACATTCTGCTTTAAAATTCGATTTTGGTGTAGCCATTGCGCAGCCCTTATATTGGTATCGGGCAATCAGTGTGGCTGTCAAACTTGGCACACGGCAAGCACGTGTGTTCATACCTTCAGGGGCAAATGTTTTTTGATAAGCAAAAAATACAAAAAACATTGGATGTATCTTTTCTTTTCGAAGAATATTATTTATTTTTTCACTTTACATCTTTAATACAGTACATGAAGTTAAATAAAGCAGAATTAAATCCGTTTTACGTTTCATTTTGGTCTGATGACATTCAACTGCAGATTCACTGCGGAGCAGTTTTATTTGATTGACGGAAATGTAACATGGCCGCTGTTCGTCAGAGCTTCTGTGAAGCTATCGCGTCAAAACGTTTCAATAGTTAACAATCTAGCTTCACAGGGGCTCCAGCACTCAGGGTAGCATTATATGGCGTCAATAAGTGATCGAGTGATCTTGAATTAGGTATTGTGAGGTAAAGTTTGACTAACTCCAGTAGGTAAGAGGGGCTGATTGATTAAAAAATGCCTACATATGATCTTGAATTAGGTATTGTGAGGTAAAGTTTGACTAACTCCAGTAGGTAAGAGGGGCTGATTGATTAAAAAATGCCTACATAAAAAAAATAATAAAATAAACTATGTATCAGAGAGCCAGTGTTACTGTTTGAAAACATTGTAATATAATCCCCACTGGGTGTGTGAGTAAAGGTGCGCTGAAATGTTCTGAAATCGTTGCGATTCGTATCCGTTCCACAGTACAGCCATAGAGTAGAAAGCTGCAGTAGTTTAACGTTTGATTGTTGCCGCTGAGGCTTGACCCAAGTTATCAAGTTATTTATATGACACTTTATGACTTGTCAAAATAATCACCCCACTGTAAGCAACCATGTGTCTATTCCGAATGCTCAACATTTTTCTTTTAGCGTACCTTGATATTAATAAAAAAAAAGAAGGATAGACATATAAGTACGGTACGTAAATCAAAGGGACGTCCGTTAAAATCTTATTACATTAAGAATGCGAATGGGGTAAACCGTTCAGTTGGCTCGTGTCTTAAGTTATTAAAGTCAATAGTGCATGGTCATGGCGCCCTTTTTCGTTAATGAATATTTCAAGATTGTGTACTTAAATAGGGCAGAAAAAGTCGCCTAGTCTCGGACACCGAGAGATGTTTATAGACTACAGCAGCAATAAAACTGTGAAGATCCTATTGAAATCATCAGTGGTGAGGCTATTAACCCCAATCATACTGGTATATCTTTCAGTGTATGCATACCGGGTGGGGTACCCCGTTTTTAATTGTCCAATTACCGTTTATTATTCAATTTTTTAAAAGTTAGAACAGAAGCGAAAAAAAAAACGTTGCACCATAAACACAACGCAAGAGCTACATAACAGGGTAAAATTCGTTCTGATGCTTGCTTTGCTCCCTACGCCATGATCGAAGTGAGGTTGAATTTTTCAAATTAAAATTAAAAAAAAAAAAAATCGCTGTGCTTATACAGTGACGACATGTGTGGGAGGCGGGGCGGCCATTAGGGGAGTATGCGGCATTACTTTCATGTGGGTCGGATCAACTTGTTCCGAATGTGCCCTAAGTAACACGCACTTGTAACAATGGAGACATTAGTATGTTTACAGGAAGGTAACTTAATGTCGGAACGATCGATTGTAAAGTGACAGAAGTCTGGGACGGCTCCAGTCACAGGAATTTTATATTTTCTGCCACAGGACACAGAGTAAGCCGGCGGAAGACACACAAGTCTCTAACAATATTATGCAACATGCAATTGCTTTTTAATTGTATGTCTTACTACCGATTCTGTATTTTATGGCCGTTGATAATATTCAGGACAATAAAATGTTCCGGTCTTAAGTAATATCTGTATGTAAAGACAAAGACAGCATAGTTTTCAACATACCATTTCATCACCTATTTTTACGATTCTAATTATACCGAACGGCACGAAAAAAAAACATGTTAAAGGGATAATAACTCTTCGTGTGAGATCTCTGGTTCACAATAAAAACAATAACTCATAATAATATAATATAATATATATGTTTTACCACAAAAGCGGCATTTATAGCTATCATTCTGATATCTGAGCTTGTCTTTAGACCACATGACCTCCACTGATGGCAATACTCTGTTAAAATCTCTTAAGAGATTTAAACAAAAAACCAAACATTAAAAAAAAAACAGGGACTAACTTTGAATGTAAAAATGGATTCATTAACCATTGGTAAGTATAGGGAAATTGTTGTTTACTCCAGGAAAATTCATTTTTTGGCCCAAACGAAGATTTGTTATCCCTTTAATCTATTAAATTGGTTGCATTTAGCAAAATTCCCAGCGGATTTGGATCTATCTACGAAAACTGATAGTTTCAATTAAAAATGAGCTCGAAGATACCGATGTGAGACTGAGACTGGGTTCCCATACAGGGTACCTAGATCGACCTAGCCTGATCCACCCATCTCCTAGAGGTTTGTCGCTAAACTGTTTTCAGCTTAAACGGCTTAGATGTCTGGCAGGCCTACTGTAGCTGCTTAACCATAGTTAATTACCACATAGCAGCTTCAGCAGGCGTGACAGACATCTAAACCGCTTAAGTTGCAATTAAGCGAGAATCCCCTCGGAGATAGATCGATCCACAGTTAGTACGATCGGGTCTGGGAATGGTACCTCAATGCCTTATCGACTGTAATGTAAAAGAAGACACAGAGGGACGTCACTACGATCTGCGGACATTTTTATCTACGGTCACAGGAAATGAAGTTCGCCCATGAAGGGCAAAACAAAAAGCAATGCGAACTATGTAATCGTTTTTTAAGTGTTTTTCTGCTTCTTCTTTATCTAGCTTCCGGCATTTAACGCTTCTTTATATTCCGTGCCATAAAACAGACCAGACTGTGTCTTACGCAACATCGATGTGGATATTTAAATTGTAATTTATCTTAGGACAGACATGAGCCGAGACTTTAAATTGACGTCCAAGGGAGTGTTTTACAGAGAAACGGTCCAAAAGATCCCCTATAAAAGGGAAACGGACACCCTCCTGATGTATACTTATCGGGATCAGCAAGAGCTGTTCACTGGGAAAGAGATCAACGAAGATTGCCGGAAACTCTAGAGATGAAGATTCCTCTGTTTCTCTGTGTTGTGGCCCTGACAGCTTACCTGTAAGTTTCCCTAAGTCGTAGCTTATTGGCGTGTGTTTTGATGGCTTGTACTAAGGGGTCTTCTTGCTTACGAGACAGTACCCGTGATTTCAACATTACTTTATTAATGAAACGCTGCTCTAAATGCAAAAGGCCTTTCTTTTCGATTACTACAACCTGTAATTATCGACAAATTAAGTATAGTATTCATTTCAGTGAGAAAAATACTTGTTTTTAGCTGTTGGGTTTGTAAATGAGAGCATTTTATTATATATGTCAGTTATTTCTGAATGTATGTTTGTGATGTTCAGCTTAATTTGCATGAAATGATAATTTTAGTTATCTTAAAAGGAATGTGATTTACAGAATCTACATGTTCTCCTGCGGATATCAAATGCTATACACACGTAGGCCTATATGGTTCTGCCACAGACTTGTACTACAGCGTGTAATTACTGGTTTCTGAAGAGGCACACATGAGTTGGAAAGTTCGTAAAGGGCTAGGCTTAGAGACCATTCCCAGACCCTATCGTACTTACTTTGAATCGAACTATTTCCAATTGGATTCTCGCTTAATTATGTCTGTCACGCCTAATGAAGTTGATAAGGGGTACTTAGCGATCGTTCATCGATTTTAAGTAGGCGTCCCAGACGTCTAAGCCACAAGAACTGAAAGCAATTAAGCGAGAGACCCCGTGGAAATGGACCTATCCTGTTAGATCATTCTAGGGACGGGAACCCATTCTTGGCCTGAGTTGGCATATAATTGTTCATTTGGATGTGTGGTAGTCACCATAAGACCAGTGGGTCTTATATACACCCTCTATACTGGAAGATCACATGAAGATGCAGCAGCATTATTTTTACTTCTTTTTATCCCAGGCTGAGCAACAAAAANCCAATTTTCAAAAATTATTTGCAGCGTAGAAGGGTGGCGCCCTTTATTGCATTTGTGTTTGTATTTTATAATCTTGTTGTCTTTTAAACCGTTAAGGTCCCGTGTTATGATATCTTGAATAGCACATAAAACTTCAAAGCAAAACAATATATATATATATATATATATATATATATATATATATATATATATATATATATATATATCGGAGAATTAAGCCAATACACCATGAAAAAGTACTCCACCCATGGCGGCGGCCCGTGGGGAGCTGGTATATAAAATCAAGGATGCGGACAAATCTTCCATTGCTCTATGATGACCTAGATTTTTGATGGTTCCCCAGCTTCCTTTCAGTTGTCTCAATCCTGCTACGACAGTCCTTCTCCATGTCAGGGGCGGATTGAGGCTGTCTTCTGGGTCTTCCGGAAGACGGTCAGATTTTCAAGTTTACATTTGACGGGTATCTAATTTTGTTTGTCGGAAGACGGTCACAAATGGAGGATGGACCAACACGTATAATTTGGAAGACTGTCAGAAAATATCTCTGGATCCGCTCCTGCATGTGGTCTTAGGTCTGCCTCTTCCTGTGTCCCTCTGGTTATATACGTATAGACATGTGTTAAACTTGAAGGAAATATACATATTCAAGTGGGCGTATTTCTTTGTTTTCAGGCAATGCACAGGTGCGCTAAATCACAAACATTGTGGTCCACATCATATAAATAAACCATGTACGTTATCTCTTTCCATCCTTTCTTTCTCTCTCTCTCTCTCTCTCTGTCTCTCATCTGCCTGTGCTATTTTAGAGTTCATTATTATTTAATAACCATTGACGCATGCTTGACAACTGGCAGAAAATATACACTTAATATATTGATTATCCCACACAAAATCATGGCCTAGTAATTTCCGATCTTCCGACAATAATACCAATAACTATATCTGCTAGGAAAAGCAAGCACTGTTAAAAATACGATAGTTTAATTTCATTCTGTATAGAAAAATATTGTGTGATTTCCTTGCCATTGTATTACGGAAGTCAAAGCATTTGTATTTTATTTCATTCCAGTTGTTTGCCCTGACGAATATTTGCCTGGCGGTTCTTATACCCAAAAGGTTCCTATAAAAAGTCCCGATGGTTATGGACAAAAAATCAGGTTGGTTTATAAGATATTATCTATTATTTTGTCAGTTCGTGACCGAACTATTTTTTTTTCTTTTTTTTAACCAAAACAAAGCTTCGGTATCATAAATATTTAGCATGTTAAAATTTGATTTTCATAAGTGGAAAAAAAGCCCATTTCATGCAGGGATACCATCAGAAATTCAGCGACATCGCTTTTAATTGGGGTTGGCCATATTAAGCTAGCGAATCAGTTAGTCCGAAGATCATCTGTTCTTAATGCGCTCTAAAAAGCAGCGGTCATATTGCACGCACCGAATTTATAGCCTAATTATGGTGTTGGGACAGCACTGAAAATACCATGTAAAAGAAAACCTCGGCTTTGGATCAGTGGGACGTTCACAAGACGAAAATATTTGCTTCACGGTGCATAAGATTTGTGTAACCTGAGATCGCTCCGTCTAGGAATATAACTAAATATAACAATAGATAAAAGTGAATGTTTGGAGGAAAACGAATATTGATGTGGTACGTCTTGATACACTGCAATTCAGCAAACAGAACCATTATATGTAAAGTTTGCCACAAGTGCACTGCAATTGCACCTTTGTTACATATTATCATCACTTGGCATTCTAAACCTTTCAGCTACAGAATTGAAACCGTCACCTACGGACCGAGTAAAAAGCTGTACTTTGCTTTCGATGGTGACAAGACATGTTACTGGCAGTGTGACAGCCAGGGGGTAGCCACACTCAGACCCTGCCCCACCAAGACTGTGTTCAAGGAGGATCTGCAGACCTGTCTGCGATATTAGAAGCTATGTAAGTAACACAGTGGCATTTTGGATGCCACCAACAATTTAACTATATGCATTATATACATCTCTCTCTCTCTCTCTCTCTCTCTCTCTGGACTACTTAAGCAAGGTTCGTTAGCATTCCATCAGGTTCCGTTATGAAGAATTACTCATTATCCTTAAATACAGATCAAATTTGAAACAGGACGATTTCCTTTTAATATTTCAATAACTTCGACGTCTTGGGTCCCGAATCATCCAAGTTGAACTCCGTTAGTCTATGGAGTTTATTATGATCTTGGGTGACAATTGTGTATAGCGCAAATATTTTACCAAACATTTTACCCAAGTCAAGAAATAGGAAGATATGTTATTTTTACTTTTAATCATAGGCGTGAAATACAGGAATTGACAACAGTGTAGTTACCTGTTACACTCGACCTTAAAGCAGTGCTTTACCAACTGTGCTAAGATTCGAACTACCTGTACACGTGTCACCTTAAGCTTGCTTGCTAATTATTTCTGGCTTCATTATTTCTAGGAAAGATGAAACACAATTTACAAAACATAACTCATTCAGTAAAATTATCGGCATCCGGTGGACAGCAGAAAACGTTCAATATAAGTTGAGGTCGAATATTTGGCCAGATGAAGTCAAAATAGAAAAAGGCGCTCTACTACACATTATATATTATTTCTGGAACAAAATGAAGACTTGACAATGGTTTACACAGGACGACTTGAAAAACTTTCTTGGCTAAAATGGATGACATTTGCTTTGCAGAAAAATCATTAATTTTCCTTCAGTACATGATTGCAATAATTTTAGTGTCGACAAAGAGTATCTGGTGTCGTTCTTTACATAGCTGGTTGAAAGGAAACACAAAGAGTAAAACAGCGTGGAATTATAATAATTCTTTGATTCATTAAGCTTCTCATATAATGTTTGTATTCACGTCTTGGAATAAAACACTGCTTCTACAAATGGTGCATGGTGTCAATGTCTGTAGCCTTCAGAAACATAACGAGTGATAAAATACCCTTTATTCTAAGTCGCATTGCACTTACAAACCATTTTATTTTAAAGCATCTCTTTTAACACAGCTGAAAACCATTTATTTTTGCAATTGCGATCTTTTATGTGACAAAAGAAGTGGGAAATTAAAATTTTTATAGGTGGTTAGAATAATCTTTTTGTATGAAATTTGTGCCGAAGTAAAGTTATTTGGTGATTTTTTTTCCTTTACTCTAAAACACCGATTTAAAATGATAGTGCTCAAGATATGCCTGGCCTAGTGACGTCAAGCGCATCAAATATTACGGCATTACATTGCGTGTGAGACGCTTTATACTATCAAACATGCAATTGTCTGCCTACATGCGATCATATACAGTATGTTTATACGTTGATATTCCTTCACATTTATACAGCACTCCACTACTGAGCAATTATTATTTTTAAAAAATGGCATTTCTCGCCCAGAGAAAATATGAGGCGCAACTAACACACTATAGTGTCCGTCATCTCTTTTATCACAGCCAAATGCACCCATATTTATCTAGAAACCAAGTCCGGAAGTAGCATATAGATTGCCCTATATATCATGTCACCGGAAGTAATGGATAGGAAGTAAGAGGATCAATGTATAACAATGCGTCGCAAGGACCAAGGAAGAGATATTTAGTTTTTGGTGGTGATCCGGATCAAAAATCAATCAATGATCAATAATAAAAAATCAATCATCAACATAACTCATAACGTTATGGACCGATTTTGATGAAATTTTCAGGGTAGGTCAGAAATGGGTTAACTTAGAAGTGATAAGTTTTTGGTGGTGATCCGGATCAATAATCAACCAATTATCCATAATAAAAAGAATACTGTCTTGGCGGAGGTCTGCGCTCTCGAAGTGCTTTTCTAATTGTCATTCTATTAATTCCCCAAGAGCTCAATGTCACCTCCTGTAAAAGACATAACGACTTTTTAACATAACAAGCCTCACATATGAGCAATTAAGCTGTTGACCTTAATTTTTTTTGCAACAGAATGTCTTAAACGGAGCGGGCGCATCAGAAATAAACGCCCAACTAATGATATATTAATGAAAATGCACAAATTGAAAACTCATTTTATAAATTTTGAGCTAAAAATCATTTTTCGCAAGTCTTGGAAGTAATGAGCTACCTGATCACGTGTGACTGGTGACGACATACAAGCCATCGGAGGAGAGAACCAGCTCGTCAAGCAGTCAAACTAAACTGCCATTATCTACAGGCACTGTACCTGTAAGATGAATTTTCAAACCCCTGATAACAATTTATACCCATCCACCTCTCTTACTTGAGAAGTTTAAATTCTCGTGAAGCCAGGTGCCTGTCTACACAATTCTTAATCTTGCATTTAAATACCTCTATCCCAACAAGTATAAAATATTGAGCGTATTTTAATCATTCGCTTTGAGGTCCATGTTATCTGTTTAAAGGCAGAAAGAAGCGTCAAATAAAAAAAAAAATCTTCATCTATTCAGTGCTGGGATGTCTGTAATGTAAAAGAAACCAGAAACGCCTCCGGAGTCAAAAGGTCGTTATCTATTACCTAACAACCTTTTGACTCCGAATGAAAGACACAGAAACATTTTGATCTATAGTGAAATTGCTTTATGATTGCTTGACTCGACAGAGATCCTGCCTGCCACATTTTATGTAGAACTGGATGCTATAAAACCGAACCCTTAGGTGTCTTAAAAACGTATCTTTATTCATGTTGCGCAATTGCTTTGCAAGATAAACATGTTAACACAGCTATAAAACTGACGAAATAGAGGGAGCGCTTAACGAACTTTGCAATAAAAAGGGGACTGAAAGCTGCCTGATGCAACACTTCATAGCATCAAGAAAAGACTGGATAACTCACGACAAGACAAAGACGCCAAGATGTTGAAGACTGCATTTTTTCTATGTCTTGTAGGTCTGGCAGTTTCCATGTAAGTATTCCTTATTGTCATTACATTTATATCTCCTGGGTGTTGTGACAGTGAACAAAGAGGCGTTGTGTTATCTGGATATTGTGGTGATTACTTTTCCATTATGTCTTGATGACTTCGAAGGATAAGACAATAACACATGTGACATGACATGACTTTGATTTACGCCTGTGAGTAGAAACATACTGTATAAAATATTCAGTTTGACGTGCTAAATGTTTTAATTTAAATGAATGACACACCTGGGTGTCTTTGATTTAAAATGCACAGATTCATTTTAACAACAATGGCATTATTGATACCATCGCCTGTTTTGCATTTATACTCTGACTAGCTGAGAAATGCAATTTGATGTATGTATAATCAGCAACTGACCATGGACAATCGCCGATTATACTAAATGGCCATGACGCACGCACACATACACATACATGTACACACACATAAACACACGTGTGTGTGTGTTTGTCTTGTTTATGAAGCATACATTTTATTTCCAACGTACCCGAATAATCACCATGAAATCAAACCGTTAGTACCGTGCACTCTAAATATATGAGTTTTAACTTAAAATATATTAACAGCTGAAATCAAGACACGCTTCTTTTATGCAGGACCTACATGTACAGTACGTCTTGATTTTTCTATATATTGCATGGGACTTTGAAATATTATATCCAACAATGGGAGAAATAAAAGACCTTTTGTTCAGTTTTGAATTAACATCTAGCAGATTTGATTCAAGTATTAAACATTTCAATTTCTACACTTTTAAAATAGAGCTGTACCTGACTGAGTTTTCGATCACATTCGTGATCTTCTTCAGTGTGATGTCATATGGGACGATCACCCCACATTGACCTTGCGCATGCTCAGTTTTGAGAATAACACTTATGAATTATTGGGGCCAGGATACAATGTGAATTTGCTCAGTCACATTTTGTAAAGCCCAGCTTGCACTATCCCGACGTCACTCTGCAGATTTCGAAAATTCAGAAAGATAAATTTTTGTGCTGTGTTAAGGCTGTGTCAAACTGCTCTTGCCACCTTTTGGCAACATTTATGCAACCACAAAATCTTGCGGTTGCTTGCAATCACTTTGCAAGCTAATTATGAAGCTATGTCGAATTTTGATCGGTAAGCAGTCGCAAACAGGTTGCAACAAGGTTGCAGTATGGTATCTGCAACCTCTTATAGACCATCTTCAAGTAACATGTTACCAGTCGCACACCCATAAACAGCCTCTCAGCAACCACTTGGTGATTGAAAACCGGACTGTAGCAATCGCTTGTCAACTGGTAGCAACAAGGTCGCACAAGAATAAAAAACCTTAGAGAGCAGGAAAGAAGGGAGAAAGAAGAAGAAGAAAGAAGAGGGAACGCTAGGCAAAACTGACGTACGCGGTCATCACAAGTGTGTGAGGCAAATGTGAAGCGAAATGGAACTACTTTCGCCGTGCGTTGCTTTCTCCTCAATAGTGGTGAGTGAGAGCTACGTACAGGTAGCAACACAAACTCAAAAAATGAGTACAATTTTCACGGCCCTGTACCTTGCACCTTGCAATAAGCGTTCCTGCTAAAAAAAGAACATCTCATTTGGCCCTTGCAACTCGCAAGGCAAACTTTCGTCTACCTCTACGACCGCAGGGGACGCATTAGCCTAAAATTCGTTCGTCCGGTTGTTACCGTGGCTGTACAGGTCGCCGACTGCTTTGTAACTGATTTGCAACCGAATGTGTGATTTCCCTTTGTCTTTGTAACCCCGGGCGTTTGCCACTTACAATACAGTCTAATTAAATCGTGATAGGTCGTGCGCACCGTGTCCTTTTTTTACACTCTCATCCTTTTATTGAGGATACCAAGCACTGGAAAGAGGTTAAATTGTTTGTGTTGAAACTTTTTGTTTAAGAATATTGGACACATTTAACAATCTGTTCAATTAGTTATGGGATAATGTTGATGGTTAAAATTATGATATTATACATTGCTGATTAAATAATTTTCCGTTTTCGCTGCATTCGTGAATTTGTTTCATTGTTTACTTTGATAAAATGGCTTCACAAATTTTTAATGACATCCAGCAATTCATAATTGAGGTTTTCGGCATTTTACCTATTATTTTCGCAAAGTGATAAAATAAAGAAGCGTAGCGTCAAAAATCCGTACATTGCTTTTCAGCCTCATATTATTATTATTTTTTTTTTTTGTTTTGGTTTCGTAAGTTTGAAATACGTGGTATATGAAAGCCTTGGCAATTAGTATAAAATCTTGCCAGCAAATGCTTTGTTTTCTTTGTTTAAAATATTATAATTTATGATCTTGATATTTAGAAGGCATACATGAGAAATTATTGAAAGAAGTCTTTGCCCAAACAGACCACCATTCTACGCCAATTTTATTGTAGTCGCTTTCAACCTTCCTGCGACATAGTTTCGAATGCCTGCGATCGGTAAAAAACAAAAAAAA
>NW_019773781.1:82823-125372 GCF_001039355.2 Lingula anatina
AAAAAAAAAAAAAAAAAAAAAAAAAAAAAACTTGTAAGCGACCAGTTGACAAAATACTGTAAATCGACCGTGCAGTTGCAAGTGGTATGCTACTGGTTATAGCAACCTACTGACAACCAAGCAGAGACCGTTTAGCTATCTTTAGGATACCGATATTTTTCATCTTTAGTCGAACTGCTTGTCGGTGCACAAAAAATGGCCTTCATGTGTCAACGATCGCAGGCGACCTGTTAGCAACCTTTTGCGATCACTGAGGTTGCAAAGAGGTTGCCAAAAGGTTGCAAGCGCAGTCTGACCCAAGGCTTTAAGAAACCTCGATATCGGTTTGCGAACGCTTGGTTTTGAGAATGACGCTCATTCATAATCGGGATCAATGCACAAGATGCAATATGACCTGTTGTCGTTGGGATGGTTTACAGTAAAAAGGGATAATACAGTAGATACAAAATGCCTTGTAGATATTTCTAATTTATTTGCAATGGCTGGTTAATTGAAAACACGTGCATTTTTGAAGAACTTATAGTTCTCAATTTTTGGTACGGTATACGTTGCCTTAGACGCAAAGTATATCCCATTTATATCTGCCTCAGATATCAGATGCTGTAGTGTGGACATTGTGCAGTAATTTATTTTTCGACTGCTAATCCTTTCTGCCGACAGATTTCCCATTGTTATACATTTTGAGTGTTTCGTCAAATGGTATGTCCGGGTATGTGATTACATATTGTCTTTTCTGTACTGTTTAAATTGGTTGCTTTTTGGATGTTTAGTAACACTCAGTATTGGTAGGCTCAGGCAGTGATAGCACCCTACGATGTAAATAAACATGCATTTCTTACAACTTTATTCATAGTATTTATAATACCTTTTTAGGTAATAATGGAGAATGTACCTTTTTTCATAATTTCAGTTTATATAAGCATTGAATGACGAATGGTTGGATGATAAATATGTATAACAATTTACTACTTTAGTAGCCATTGTTCAAAAGGTGTCTTTGTTAGGCGCTGTTTTCGAAACAGCATCATAAATATTCATCGGCATCGGGACATTTTCATATGCTCATCTGTAAAAGAGTAGGTGCAGTTAAAAAGCCTTGTCTTGTTTTTCAGACAAAAACCGATGATGACCAAAAGATGTGCTGGAACTCACACAAAGAAACCATGTACGTTATCTCTCTCTCTCTCTCTCTCTCTCTCTCTCTCTCTCTCTCTCACACACACACACACACACACACACACATAAACGCAACCACACACATACACAATATTGTAAAAAAGTTAACGCCGCATTCCTGGTTGCAATATGCCCCGTGTACCACAACACGCAGCCATACAAGGAGTCCCAGTGTTCCGTTCTACTTATACAGAATGTCCCCTTACTTACCCTCCGGGTCGCTGCGGGTTGTACGGACGGCCTGGCTCGGTAACTATGGAAATAACATTGTCATCCATACGCTGTTTGGTTTCTGTTAACAATAGTTCCATACCCTGCCCGTCGGGCAATTATCGTGACAGACTTTCTGCTAACAAAAGAGCCTAACCCTAGCTCGCTGAGATAAAGATCGAAGGTGAGCGTGGTCGCAATTAAGTGTTCGTCCAATCGTTAATTGACCTTTAATGCGCGGTGGCTTCACTCTACTTTGATCACTCTACTCTGATACGGAGATTTTAAGTATAAGAACTTGCCAACAGTGATTTTTAAAAGTCGCTTTACCAAAAAGATTCGGTGATGACAGCAATTTTCGTGTACATTGTAACTATGAATTGACTGAATTTACATAGAGTTTAATAAATTAATTTATGAATTTATTAAAGATCAAATAAAACACTACTCGTACTTGTACATGTAATATTTATTAGGCTTCAAACTGTCTTTACTATATACATATTATTAACAAGATTGAAATTCATTTTTATAGTATGTCCTTATATTTCTATTAGCTTTGTTCATAGACGAAATGCATTTTTCCACAAAAGACTTGTCAGTTGTTTCAGTGATAAACATTTTGTTAGCCATATCTTTAATATAGTTCAGTCTATATTTGCATATAGGATCTCTCCCATCTACACCCGTAACATTTCTGTCCTTTCGTATTCGTTCATCAATCGTAAACAACCTTCCCATCAACTGAACGCAAAAGATTCCTCTTCACACCCAGGCCACAGAAAGAAAACCGTAGCGTCTTTCTGAACTTTCTGTGAACAACGAAGTCTGGCAGATTCTATTACGGTGAGCTCCCCTGATGACCACTGCACGATGCAGTATTTATAATGTTTTGTCTCTTGTCTTGTCGCCATGATGATGTACTGTGTGATTTTAGCACATGCAGCGTGAAGAGTGTGTAGACCAAGGGAAGTCCAGGACAATATATACCAGAACGCAAGAAGCCATTGAGCACTATCCTTTTTGTCCTACACATAAAAGAAAGAAGCCAATGAACAATTTCTATTTTGTCGTACAGGGGTCCAGTCCAGGTGTGCATGAATTACTTAATGATGCCGGCATGCTTCCAAATTGCTTGCTTTTAAAATTAGCTTAAAGTTTAAATTGACCTTAATTATTGTAAGAGTACCGTTGGAATACTCAGAATGCGCTTGAATTCGCCTGGAATGATAAGTGCACTTTCGTCTGTTTTAGCTCTCAAATACAGTTCGAATGTGTTTGGAAAACTAGGAATATCTATAATGCTGTCAGAAGGCAACTGTTTCTCTATCATTGTTTGATATGTAATTCAAAACGATAGGAATAGTTCATCTTTACGATCTAAAGCCCAAACTTAACCAAAAGCCTTCTTCATACTTAAAAGCATCAAAAGAAATTAATTTAAAAAGCTGGATTACAATCTCTCGGGCTAACTTCACTGGTTGGCACGTGTCATCTCACATTAATTAACAATCAGTTCAGATTAGCTTTATTCATGCTGGGTAAACACAGTGATTAAGCCCTGAGTATTACATAATCACGACTGTGTGACACGCGTCGTCTAAAATTAATGTTAACATTGCGATGACGCTCTTCAATCCAAACTAATCAATTGCACATAATTCTAAATCAACTGACACGTGTCAACAGGATTGTTTGTGTATCTGGACTTCCTAAATGGCCAAGAAGTATTCTGTATAATATGACATGTTTATGTCACTGATTTCTGTGCCATCGTGTCACCTGCCAAGTGAACGGTATAAATCGACACTCAGATTTTCCAAATCATCACAATTCCAGGATGCCTCTTAGCGATTACGTGCGTCTGCGTATCATAACCCTCCGAGAACAAGGGGTGCGAATTAAAAACATAACCGCACAAGTGGAAAATGAAGGCCATAAAGTGTCGCGACAAGCCATTTACTATGTGTTAAAGAAATACGATGAAGGGCTTGGTATTGCAGATAAGCCACGAAGTGGACGTCCCTCAAAGGTTGACCTGCGCCACATGAACGTTAAAGACGAGGAGATGACCAAGCATCAAGCATCAAGCATTTTTAACAGAATAAATGTACGACCCTTCAATAAAGTGTTCTCTTTGTAACACATTATTTTCAATAATTCAAAACAGATAAGTGTAATAAATATATTAATCACCTAAAGAAGGTGATTCCAGCGGTAATTAAGAGAGAAGGTCGTGCATCAGGCTACTAAACTAGCAACACATGTAATAAAGGTAATGAGACATTGATATTTATTTGATGTATTAGCTATTTAAAATTTTCCATTTTAACTACGCTTTTGTTGATCGTGACTTATTATCATCAAATAAAATTGTTATACATGTTTTAAAACTAAGCCTGATTTGTTCTTCAGAGTTTTGTTCTAATATTCGACTTGCCTTTACTCGAGTCTTCTGTTGCAGTTGATACATAACCCGGTATTGTTTGCTCGTGTCGATAGCAATCTCTTTGCATCAGCTATAATAGAAACCTTAAGTGAGGCAATTAAGAAGGGGCAGACCGTGTTCGTTGAACCGACTAATTTGGGTGTCCGATAAGGATTGCTTGGGGATTCCCCTACCCTGTAATTATCATACGGCCTCTATTGTTCGACCATATGGGGCAGGGTTGGGAAACCATACGGCCATTTGGTAAGGGGACATTCCGGCGGCACTGTAACACCTATCTTAGTTCTGTGCCCTCCACTTGTGTGATAGCTTACTCAACTGGAAATTCAGTAAGAATATAATAAACATTTTAATCTGCAGTGCTATTGGCAGAGTGTCGGTATATGTTTTAAATCATACTTTATCACTATAAGCATAACTTATAGAACCGAGTTTGTGGCAGTTTTGTAGACCTTATAATTTCAGTGTTAGAACTAGATTCCCACTTTCAATATTTTCAAACAAAAATACCAGGACAAAAACAAACACGACTTATATACTCATTACACATATAACTCCACACACTTAGCTATTAATAAATGTGTACGTTCAAAAATGCCAACAAGTCTTAAAGTTTAAAGGGATAATAACTCTTCGTTGTGGACAAAAAATGAATTTTCCTGGAGTAAACAACAATTTTTCTCATACTGACCAATGGTTAATGAATCCATTTTTTACATTCCTTGTTTTTTTTTTCATAATCTCTTAAGATATTATAACAGAGTATAGCCATCAATGGAGCTCAGATATCAGAATAATAGCTGTAACTGCCGTTTTTGTTGTGAAACGGAATATATTCTATTTCTTTGAGTTGTTTACAATGTTTTTATTGTGAAACATAGATCTCATTCGAAGAGTTATTATCCCTTTAATGAAAAAAATCAATTTAGTGAATTAAAAGTAATTTTCCCCATGGTATTTTTGCCAATTTGTTTAGATATATCAGTATATGTATTGATTTTATTCCATTCCAGCCGTGTGCCGTGACGAGTACTTGCCAGGGGGGTCTTTTACACAGAAAGTCCCAATAAAAGGAAAGGGTTATCATGGACAGACAGCTGGGTTGGTTGATAACATATCTTCTATAGTCATGTGCCAAGTGTGCATAGTGTTCAAATGTGATCTTATTAAGAGAAAAAAACGAATTCTTTTTACAATCGGCTTAGGGTATTGGGACAATCTTAATAAAAGAATGCAGAACAAACTTTATTTGAACACACCACATTTTGTGTGTATTACCTTAACCCATCACTTCAGGTGGCCAACATTTCATATTTCATCGTCGCTTGGTAATTAACACTTTTCAGATACAGAATTGAAACTGTCACCTACGGACCGAGTAAAAAGCTGTACTTCGCTTACTCTGAAGACGAGACATGTTACTGGCAGTGTCACGTTCGGCCCGTGGCTATCCTCAGACCTTGTCCCCTGGGGACGGTGTTCAAGGAGGAGCTACAGGCCTGCGTGTAGTTAGAATATACGATGTAAGTAACACTATGTAAAAATGCGCACCATAGTCAATCTGGTCCTTTGAAGAAAGTATCAAGGGGTTGGACAGAGCATACTTAATAATATATATATATACGCATGGAGTGTATTCATATCTTGTCTTTTGCTTCATCCCAAATGTGTACATACAATATAGCGCATGTGCTGAGTTTACTTATGGACCTATTTTAGTGTTAACTAACGAACCATATGTCTGCTTTAGCTTTCTTGTTAACCCGTTTTTCTCGTTTTAATTTTTTAGGAAAATGCAGCTCCCGACCTCAATTTGCGCAGTAGATTCCTTGGCATCGAGCTAAAGTTAAATAGCTCAACAGGATGACTTTAACGCCAGCTTATAGCAGTTTCAGCTTTAATCCACTTCCGGTACCATAGAACCACCCAGGTTGCTTCACGTGTTGCGTAGACTTCAAAAGCAGTATCCCCGATATGTAACAGCGATTGCAATTCATACGAACTTCCACGGGCGATAGAAAACACTCATTCTTAATTAACCTGATTTGTCGATTTTTGAATAGTTTCATCCAAGATTTACATTGTAATCCATACAATACAGGCGTGATTTTTGGAACAAAGCGATGACTTGAAATCAGTTCAATGTATACATAAAATCATCACTTTTGTAAGTGTTTATTGTTGTTTACAATCGTTCTTATTTTGATGGAAAATTATATGTGTAGTAAGTAGAGAATTTAAGAAAATTAAGAGTACAAGACAATCGTTCCTACTTTTAAGACAGCAAGTTTTGGAATTTATTAACAGAATTTGAAAAGCAGCACGATAAATAACCTATAGTTTGAAATGATAATTATTTACTGATTTCTCTTGCAATGTATTTATGCAGGTTGTATTGGAATAAAATCACTTGTTGCATTTAATGCTGACCTAGAAATCTGCACAGGACCTCTATGGAGTGGGCGTATTAACTTCTTCGGTCCTAAATCATTCCTTTGCTCAAAAAGCTCATCATAATCCTCCTTGTAGTTTTTAAACAATCTGGTATTTTGTGTAAAATTTGAGGTAGTCAGCAGCCGCCATATTGTCACTAATTTTTGCAGGAAAGCGCTATAACAGCATGTTTTCTTCACTCCTCTTAAGCCCCCGTCACACTTATTCGGAATCAGCAGGAATCAAGCAGAATGAGCCCGAATGAAGACATTTTAAAATTCGCACCACATTCGGCAAAAAAGTTCAAACTGACCTTAATTCTTTTAAGAGTACAGTTGGAATACTCTGAATGCGCTTGAATTCGCATGGAATGATCAGTACACTTTCGGCTGTATTAGCTCTCAAATGCAGTTCAAATGTAGTTGGAAAACTAGGAATATCTATAATGCTGTCAGAAGGCAGTCAATAATTTTCTTCTTGGAATGAACTTCGAAAGTTTTTTACATTCGGGCCGACCACAAGAATGGGTAAAACTATTTGAAATGCACTCGGAAATTTTAGAATGCTCTTTGAATATCCAGGAACGCACAAAGAATTGTATTTCCGACGGCATTCTTGCTCATTCTGCCTCTAGTGTGACGGGGGTATTACATGTTATCATTCCAGAAAATAGCTCAAATAAGGGGCAAAAAAGATATCTAAATAAACGTCTTAACCATTTTATAAATAACTGCTCAAAGAAGAAAAAAACGATATTTCTAAGATACGCATATATGCGGTTCTGAGCCAGGTTTGGGGTAAGAGAGATATGAACTGTATATGTGGGGTTAACGCCTGTAAACGAAGAGGCGAGCTGGTGTCGGAAAAAGGTTTATGACAGAGCTTTTGTTCCTAAATTTTTTCTCTAATCCCCATTTTTTTTTGTTATCAAGGAAGATCGGTGTGTAATTGGAATCACACTAGACAGTCACATGTCTCACGTGTTAACGTTTTATCAAGTGAGATTTCACGAGAAATAATGATAGCACTCATAATAGTTATTTTCGTTGTTTTTCCTACATTAACAGTCTTTTTGTCACAGGCTTTTGCACAGCAGTACTTATGAACTGTGGTTTGTGTCTTACTTTTGTTCTGCTTTGTGAAGTTTTTTACTCGGCGGACATAGTTCCTTCATTGTTGTCAAAGATTTGCGCCACCTCACATTATATATTAGATGCTCGCTCTTTTTAGTCTTGCATTACAGGCAATGCCTCTTTTTTATTCTATATCATCATTTCCTTTGATTACTTCCTTTTAACACAACCAACAGCGACAAGTTGAATATAATGGTAAAGAAACATTTGGTTTAATTTACACTTGCATTACACTGGAAGACACATTGCAAATTTTGATAAGCGTTCCATTTGAATTTAAAAAAGCGTCTCTCTGTTCAATTAATAATATCGATGAACTGATAAGCTTGTGCCGTTTATCCATTTCTGACTTGATGTCATTGTGGTAGCATTAATCCATTTGTCGCTCTAAATCTACGTCTCAACTATCACACTTGTAGCTATCGCCTTTTTCCCAATTGGATGCAATTCAGCTAGAAAACTAGTTAGGAAGTAACATTTGAGGTAGTAAAAGATGGGGGATATAACCACAACAAAATACCACATTGCTCGGATGCTATTAACAGTAAATGGCCAAAATGTGGGTGTTTTTCTGAATTTGTCAGTATTAAATAGATGAAATATCAACTACATATCAGCCTACCTTAAAATAATGGAAGTGTACAAATAAACCCGTAATTTTAGCTGATTTACCCCTGTGGTAGCGTGTCTGAGTTTTAAAGTAGGTAACACTTGTCCATATATGTGTTTGATTGGCAGCTCCACTGTGCAGCTGTATATTTCCCGTACTTGATTGCTGCTAAGCCTTTCACATTCTGTGAGTAACATCCCGCTTTCACTTGCCAAACAATACTTTTCATTTTGAATTTATCAGTTAATTTAATTCTGAAGATCTACTAAAGCTCTAAAAAGCAGAGATGAGACGTATATGGGCAAAGGCACTCCCCCTAGGTGTCACGTGGTTAAGAAGGCTGACGTCACGACTAACATGGTTGCTGCTGTCAATGCATGGAGGGGGCCTCCGGTTGAAAATGTTCAATAATAATGTTGAAAATGGATGAAAGACATAGTGACAGTTACATAGGCAGTGAGTAGAGGGCTGAACCAGTATAAATAACTAAATTTCTCAGCTTGCCAATGCAGCTCACTGATTATATAACGCTGGAATCTCCGGGGAGCACTAAAAGGCTGATTTCTCCGCTTCAGTTTATGGCTTCAAGAGAACGATTTAGACAAGTGTCAAAATTAATTAGAACTCTCAACCGATGAAAGCTGGCATGCATTCGTTAGATCTAAGGTTTGTCTGAAAATGTGTGTCTGGGATTTCATAACATCAGCTCTGTTTTCAACTTACGTGTGCTTTAGTAAGGCTAGGGGATTGCGTTGAACTGGAAAACGGGTTTATTTTGATATCTCTGCTCATTTAACACATATCGCTAATTTCAGGCGCATTCTTGTTGATCCCAGTGAGGGCTCACGAGTCAAGCTGTCTACACATGTCCATTTGTAGTGGACTTCTAGTTTTTAAGGTGTAAAGATCATGTTGAGCACACTTATTAAGCATAATATCTCATAGCGTAACGATTACATAATAAAATAAGGATATGAAATGAAAAGCTGTTGAAATAAGCTTTCTATTGATATGTAACATGTTGGTATATCTTGGCCGGTTTAGAAGAGCTACCCCTGTTAATTGCTACCTTAAAACGGGGTGATCGGGCGTAAAGGCCAAAATCACGTTCTTGAAGTTGGACATCAAATGGCTGTGGTGTTGGCCAGTGACATATCATTGCATAAACTTATAACTGCATAGTAGCCGGTAGTAGTACCCCTCTCTCGGCACGCCTTTTCTGTGTGCTTGCAATAAGCGCGTGCGTATTTAACCTTCTGCCTCCGACATCTACACATGCATGCTTGGTTGCATCTTTTTGTCAGAATTGAGGGTTTGCATCACCTTACTTCAGAATTTTTTTCCTTAGAATCCGATTGGGCCTCATTTTGTCAGTGTGTCAGGTGCACCCACCTTGTTTAAAGCCTCACGGAAGTTTTTTAAATCTCTCAAAATGAATCAAGGTAAGTTCTTAAGATTTGTGTCAGATTTGTGTACGTGCCTCAAACTTAGTGGGGAATTTAATACAGGGCATCTCAGACCCTCGAACTCCGCCGGGTATTGTGCATAATATACACTTTTTTTCTTCAAGTTGCAAGATACGTTGGTTACCATCGATTGGGTTTCATTTTGTCAGTGTGTCAGGTGCACCCACCTTGTTGAAAGCCCCAGGGATGTTTTAAAAAATCTCTCAAAATGAATCAAGGTAAGTTCTTAAGATTTGTGTCAGATTTGTGTACGTGCCTCAAACTTAGTGGGGAATTTAAAACAGGGCATCTCAGACCATCGAACGCCACCTGGTATTGTGCACAATATACACGTTTTTTTCCCGTCAAGTTGCAAGGTACGTTGGTTACCATCGAGGCTGCTAAGGTAATAACAACATCAAGGGTTTAAACGTTTTTGAAGTCTCAATTATAAATTTGAAAATGGAAAAATTAGCAAGAAAATATTTGGTAAATATGACTGAGCGATATTTTAAATGTGAGCAAATATTTAGGTAAAGATATGATGAACAGAATGAGTGAGTACTTGTTCTTTTATCCTAAGCATATTTTCTTACTTAGTAAACTTGGTGTGAATTAATCATTTTTTTTTGTGTGTTCTCGCACAATTTGTTATAAAAAATGTGTGTAATGAAAGAAAAAAGACAAAGCTGTTCGATCACCATTTTTATTTCCCTCTTTTCACAATATCTTCCAAGATTTCTACGCTAAAAATAACCCAAAACAAACAATTAAAATGAAAAGAACCCCCAATAAATATTAAATATTATTAACATGTTCCCAGATTGCTATATTGAAATATACCAAAACTCACAATTATAGTAATTAACATACCACCAATTAACATGAAATTTTAACATGTTCCCGGATTACTACAGGTACATCCAAAAACAGAATTAAAGTAAAGAAGGACTCCAATTAACATGATGTTTGCATAAATTTTAAAAGATTGTTACATCGAAATATAAATATTCCAAAACACACAATTAAAATAAAATTTAATTTAAATATGATTCCTGTGACTTTTTACTTGTACTGTCCCTCTAATTACACAACACGATGCAGTAATAGTATTTGAACAAAATATTCTAAAGCATCATCGCTATTTTTAAATTATTTTCCAAATTGTTAATGTGAATTAGCTACAAGTTCTTTTTTGTTTTCATTTCACTGAAGTCTAAACAAACGAGATAAGTCGTCATCACCTTGGTGAGAAAAAAAAAAAAACACTAACAGATTAAAGTGAATGAATGATAACCACATAAGTCTGTTGAATAGTTCCAAGTAATAATAATGCAGCACATTTGGTATGCAGATATATGAAAAAAATCAATTAAAGTATATGCAGCATGTTATCTAAAAGCAAAGCGCAGTTTTCATTCAAGCTGTCAATTATAACAGTTTAGTTGAAGGCAATTTATCTTTCTGTCTGCCGGACACTCAGTTTTAAAGCATAGGGTCCGCCGGACTCTGAACGGGCCGGACCATACGGCACGCTACACCGGGAACCGCACATATGCGGTTCATTTTAAAAAAAGTCCTCAGTGCCGGGAAATTGTTAGAAAATTCAGACTTTGGGGAAGAGTCCTTGAAAGATTTTGATACTCTGATAACAGGCCTACCCAACTACCAGACTCGGCACCTAAGGATCCAGAATTAACCGGTATATCAGACCACACTTCCCGTTTTCAAGGTGTGTGTCAGATCGCATTTCGGAGTATCAGCCAGAACACCGATAGGATGAGCCCTGGCATGCTCGGCTGTCACCTTGATTGGATAGTAAACGATTGTCGTAAAATCGCTTTATGATTTTAAAACCGGGTGCATTAATTTGAAAGCCACCTAGATGAACCTTAGACTGCCACATTAATCTAATACAATGCAAAAAAGCCCTATCAAAAGTGGTTAAATGATTCAAACCGAATGTCATAAAGTCCCCATATATCCCCATAGAGACAATAAAATAGAGTACTCTAAAGTAAGAGTACAGTTTAAGGTTGTTCAGCCGAGCGTGGATGAGCCCGCAGTCGTGCTACAAAATTTGTTCTTAGGTATGATACTCCGAAATGCGATCTGACACACACCTTGAAAACGGGTAGCGTGGTCCGATATACCGGTTAATTCTGGGCCCTTTGGTGCCGAGTCTGGTAGTTGGGAAGGCCTGGATAACGTCAAAGATGATGTACCTTTGGCTAGTATGAGTTGTCAGAGAGCAGATTCGGACGTGGGCCTTGATTTATGAAAAACGCTGATGATACTAACGGCAGTAACCAAGCAGACGACAATAATGATTAGAATGCCTATATTGCTGATAAAATGACTGTAACCGTTTCCGTGGCAAATCAGGCTAAATGTTGCCTTGTGTGCTACATCAACATGTCTTTTCCTGTTTGTGCATAAATACAAATGTCGTGTGTTACGTTGTACTGCATCAGCATGTCTTTTCCTGCTTATGTATAAGTACAAATGACATATGTTTACTTGTGTGCTGCATCAACATATGTCTTTTCCTGCTTGTGTATAAATACAGATGTAATATGTTTACTATATAATATGTATTAGTACAAGTGCCACGTTTACTTGTATTTTTATGATGCAATTTTTATTCGCGAAAGTGTAATATTTGCTCATGTCAATGTTTGTATTCTTGTATATGATTTAAGTGCAAAACAAAATTTTATGGGTATCCTGGTTCATTTGATAAAAAAGAACTATGAAAAACTATTGAAAAGGGCACTTAATTTACAATCTATTCGTAATTATAGAAGTAATTAGGTGGAAGTCTTCTAGTCAGCTAGCCTGCGTGTAAATTGTGCAACTGCCGTGATGCAGGTTTTTAAGCACAGTACGCATCCCAGGAAATTCATTATAACTCAAAAACTAAATAAGATATCTTTCTGAAATTTTCTGGCATTGTTTAAAACATATTTCGAATGTTTATCAGAAAATTTCAACAAATTATTTGTTAAAGTGAAAAAGAATGTGCATGCTGAAATTGAAATTTTGTTTTTTACTTCTCTTCGAGAAAAGCAAGTCTCATATTTAAATTCCTGCTATTTCTACCTAAATTACCAAATGTGAACAAAAATGATATGACTTTAAAGTTTACATTCTTGGCTTTATAAAAATGTACAGTTCATAGGTGTTTTCTGGGCAAGTGAATTCATTATCATTGATTAAATGAGGCCGCCTGTAAAATTGAGTGCATCCGGGTAGAGGGCTCAGGACCAAGGGCACTTTCTAGGTCAGATGCTGTCAGGCTCTATGGGGCTAGACACTGACATGGGGGGGGGGGGGGCTTTGTGGGGCGTGTAACTATTTTAAAGTCAACAATTAGGAAAATATGGAGATCCAAAATATCGCTTTCAATTGTTGTCGTATGACTTAAAATAGGCAATGCATTTTTGTTTGCTTCACTGACGAATTCAATTAATGAACTGCTGTCACAGAAGACATCGAAGAGATTATCAAAAGTTATTAAAACACGTTTTTAATCCTTATTTTCATTAATCAGTCAGCAAAATAGGAAAAAATACTGAGGAGTTATGTTTTTGAAAAATATTCCATATTAAATGTCAAGTCTGTATATCATCCCAAGGATGTTTATGACAGGTGTAAATAAAGGTTGTCCGAATGTCCTTTTTGAAATGAATTAGATTAACAGAACGTAGAACATAGGTGAGTGCAGTCAAAAAAAAAGTGTCTGCAATGTCATATCATAGTTTTAGCTTACTGTCAATGTGCATTCGAGCGCGATCTATATTTTGCTAACAGGTACGTACATGGGTGGGGTAACCTTGTGGGTGGGGTAACCAAATAGTTACTTACATTTTTTCACTTGAAAAAACCATGGGACCCCGGTTCACGAACGAAGCTACCGTAGTATTTGCCAACCTTTAATCTACACAACAGATAACACTACGTTAAAACAATAGACTTTCTAAGAGTTTTCAAGTATACTAGGAGGTATCATGACTAGACGACCCCAACTGCTTATGATCACGTTCACGTTGTTTTATAGATAAAATCAACATTAAGTATTTACATAAAAAAAAATTCCCAAATCCCTTTTGTAGTACTTTGTTCAAGTGCTATTATACCATTAAATCACGTTTAGAGCTTGTCAGGTGCCTGAGATAATCAGGAAACCGAAAATGATGTTTTTGCCCCAAAAATTCAAATATTACGTCACACAATGAACTTGGAGCTGTGTTTCAAGCATAATTAGTTGTTTTGAAAATACATTTAATAATTAATTGCAACAGGAATAAAAAAGCTAAAACCTTTCATTTAAGGTAAAATCTCCAACCTACAGTCCTACCTTAACACCTTATCAATCAGATTGCTAATTGATAAAAAGAAGAGATGCACACGTAACACAATAACAAGTATAACATTAAAATATGTCTGCCACATGGTTTAATGACTGTGCCCCTGAACAATATACTGCTGGGGGAGGGCGCTGGGTAACCCGTTGGAAAAAAAATAAAAACTAGCTCCTTTGGCTGTCGTGTTTAAAAATCGGGGTGCGTGTGTGTGTGTGTGTGTGTGGAGGTTATCCCTTATCCCCACCCCCTGACAATGATTGCCTCACCAAAGTAGGTAAATCGTTTTTTTTTTTTTTTTGTCGTTCTGTCCGGTTTAACTGGGGATGAAAGGGGATTCTAGCTTACTATATTTACATTCAGCCTTTAACGAGTGTGGTGCATCTTAATCAGGTTAAACAATTTTTTCTAACCATTTTTTCATTTGCCAGTCGTAATTGTCCATATTTGGAAACAGAATCAGACATGAACACTGCGGTGGGTGTGGTCGTGGGGGGGGGGGGGCAGGGGTGGATATGAATAAGAGACCCCGCAGCAAGGTAAAATGAACTATTCATGAAAACCTTATGATAAAAAGGCGGGGTCATGGGAATTATAAATGACAGCTTTCAGATGTCAGTTAAGGGAGTGGTCGCCACAATCTCCCTTCACCCTCCCCCCCCCCCCACATCCCGTTAGGGGGTCACAGCTAGCTTACACAAGCTCCGTGATGTAAAGTGAAGTGCGCTGGAAAGCATGCATCGATTGATACCCATGTAATACATTTCTTACTAGAGCAAAGGACAAACAAAAATGAAGATATTTCATATTAAATGCTTTATTTGTATAGCTTTATATTGCGTGCTTAGCGAAAACACATTATTGGTACGCATATAATTTAGTTACAATATAATTTGACCTGCAGATAAACCCGCGAGTAAAATCTGAATGCTTTGTTTATTGGCCCAATAGTAAAAAGGTATACAACGAAATGAAACGAGCCAAGAGAGCAAATAATTTAAATAAATAAAGTCAAGTGTCTTCAGTTAGATTCGTCTCCTCTTCTATGTCGTCGAGTTTGTTGGCTGGTCTCATCCGTTCTCCATTCTGGCGCGAGATCTCGTGTTGTAAGCTTGAGTTGTTGCGTAAGCATTAGCGTCTCTAGATTTAAATGTGTTCGTTTCACCATCCGTCCTCTGCTAGGCCGCGGACCGGTTGCACTGAAATAATGAAATATTGAAAGTTTAAATGGAATGTTAAATAAAGTGTGGTAAATCCTGATGGAGTAAGAATTTGTAATGACTTCTTCTGTCCAAAAACGAGCGTTTTTTTTTTTCCTTTTTTTTTTTTTCTTTTTACTAGACGACTCTATAAAACGTGTATACTTATATGAGTAAAGGGGAATAGCTAATAAGATAAATCGTGAAACTGGAAATTTCTGGTGTTTAAAGTGATGTCGAGGCAAATGTGCAAGACAATGCTTTCTTCATGTCTATATATGCATTGCCAAACCAGATACAAAGAGTCAAATGCATCACCATCAACATGACACACGTTAAGACCAGTTTATGAAGGAAACGATACTGTAGAAATACATAGTGTATTTCACAACAATGGTGGGAGTCATCCACGCTCCGCGATCGTTAAAAATATGCTCACACGAAAACATTGTGTTCACTCGGAAGTAACACAACGATTAGACCCCCGCGCCAGTCGAGACCAACCTTAAAGCTCGTGCAAGGCCAGAGGGGGCTATTAAAACGCCGTGCTTCCAAAACTATATGCTCGTAAAGCTGCCTTTTATTGCCAACCAAACGACTTCCTTTGGCTCGCTGCGATATTAGATTAGATGTAGGTCAAACGTGGTATGAATTGCAACAGAGCAACAAAGAGCCGCACACCATTGATGACAGTGTTGTAAAACATTTGGAGATGTCCCTTTGGTTTGGTTCAGAATACTAAGTGAAAAGGATCATAAAGCATAAGGCAGGGATAAAATACATGGTGGAATACACTGAGACATTTGACAAAAGGTTTCCTCTAGTTAGGACGTTTGGTTTTTTCGCTGTTTGCACACCTCGACGACTACAATAAGTATCTGCTGACTAATCTGTGCCGCTTGGTGAATAGCTTTTACATTAACAGCTTACTGGCGGTGAAATATGTATGAAACACTGGACTGATCTCAGCGTTTCTGACATGCTACTAGATTTGTCTGGTTGCTGACAAAACCGACTATGTACAAGTAAGCCGTATACATAGATAGACAAACATGTGCACATTGTCCTTGCTAAAGAAGTGGCATTTTATTCTGGACCACTAACCTACACGGGAAGCCCAACTTTGAGACAATAAACGAGGTCTACTGGTAAAACTTGCATTAAATATACTGTTTCAGTCGTAAATTAAATCGGTTTCCACTTGCTTGAAAAGTTTTGGTATGGAATACACCTTTAGCAAACAGGTCTCGAAAGGATTTGCATCAATCATGTCTTTAAACACCAGTACTCGAACATTACTGTAAACATTTTGAGGGCGATGAGTAAGATCAAATTTTAATTTACCTTGTTTTATCTTTAATAATGTTTAATAAATAAACAGATGAATAAATAATTTTATTCTGATTGTCGTAACTTACCAAATCCTAGTTCCATTTACTGGCAAACGCCGTTGTACTCGTTGAAGGTGGTACCGTAGGGACATGCTCTCAGGCTGGCGTTGCCTTCAGTGTCGCACTGCCAGTAACAAGCAGGGTCGTCAGCGTATCTGAAGTAGAGTTTCTTGGAGGGACCATAGTAGACGGTTTCGTATCTGTAGCTGTGTGCAGAAAAAGAAGGATTCATTAGAATGAAAACAACATTGGCGAAGATTCAAAAAGTGTTATAAAGTTTGTTGAAGAGAATTTACACCCCGGGCCTACTTAGTAATGAAGCTTAGATGATATATTTACAAATCACGGAAGAACATTATGATAAGTTACTAGGAAGTGAAGAGCAGCCAGTTTACTTTCAGCGATAACGAGAAATCCCCCCGCCCAACTCTGCGTTTTTCAATCTCAAGTATGTTCACTTTTGATTTTCATGTTTTAGTACCGAAATCGTTTCAACTCTGTGTCACCGGAATAACTTGTTCATAACAATAATAATAATAATAATAATAATAATAATAATAATAATAAAAACATTATGCATCATCACTGACAGTGACAATTTGCAAGTATGCATTAATCTGACGTACACCTCGCTAGCAATGTCTTTAAAATAATGTCAACTGTAGCTGGTTTTATATCTGTATCCGGAGGTTTCGAAGGATATGTCCTAAGATGTGACAAATTTACCTGACTTTGTATCCATATCCGTCTTTGACATGAGTGGGCACCTTCTGGTGGTAAGAGCCGCCTGGGTTGTACTCGTTGGGGCAGTAAACTGGAATATACCAGGCAAGCACTGCGTATTATTTCTTTATATTCATCGTTTATCAATTTCGAGAAGAAACTGCAGGGTCCCGTAACTCGAAAGCATCGCGCATTGCGACCGAGCGCAAACGCCTCGATTCCATAACTCGCCTATACTCGCGCCATATAATACATTGTAGCCTCTATGTGATATCGCTATTCACAATATGTGATGCTTTCGAGTTACGGGGCCCAGCTTCCTTAAGTGTACTGATACTGTGATTTTTTAAGAACACATGCGATCACGTTGATGTGCCAATAGGGGGGGCCTATACAATGCTTTACGAAAACAAGTAGTATTTGACTTACTTGTTTGTATCAAAATGAGCTTGGGTGTAACAAGAGAAAAAGAGAGGGAGAGAGGGGGAAATGGAGAGAGAGAGAGAGAGAGAGATCGAGAGAGAGAGAGAGAGAGACGTACAGGACTGGTGATAACTTTGGACGCATTGACCACATCTTCTGCTCATATGTGGATCATAGCTGACACAATCCTGGTACATCCTTAAACAACAAGAAACACACATCACTGAATGTATACATTCTGAATATGATTAATTAATTAATTAATTTATTTATTTATTTACCTTTTTAAGTATTTGCATGAATACCTTCACAAATACCTTTTCACGTTCAGTTGGACAGTAAGAAAAATTGTATCATATGGCAATATAGTACGTAACAACGAAGAGACTCGATTGGCGCAGAGAATCTGCACTTAGAATGCATATTTAACCTTAACCGCGCACCTAATAAATGTAGAGAGAGTTGTGATAAAGAATATGCATTTTTCCTTTGCAGCTGAGTTCGTCAGTTTAAAACAATGCACAATGAACTGCCGCGAAAATGCATACTAGCAAATGCTGTCATTTGCCCTACGCCTAGTGGTACCGTAGACAGCGAAATGATGAAGTGGTAAGAACTCAGATGTTTTATATCTTATTTGGGAACCTTTATATTATTATTTACTATTGTTTACATAAAGCTTAATCTACTGACGAACGTAATGTTATACTTGTAATAAACAAGAAGCAACTCACTGACTGCAGACGGCCAGGCCCACCACACACAGCAACAAAGCGATCTTCAACATCTTAACTCTGATTTGTCTTGCAAGGAAGCACTCACGACGTTCTACGGTCCCTGAAAGGCGGAGTAACTTCACCGTGGAGCGCTGGTTCTTTTATAGGCACTAGCCTGGCAACGTTGCAGCGTGCCTGAGCACGCGTTGTCTTGAAGATATTCCCAATGTCTACATAATACGTATCTTGAAGCTACGCGTTAAGAGAATACCATATTTATTGTCCAAGAGTGACTCAAGGGCATTTTTCACACTATTAAATATAACTTAAAGATGTAGATCAGAGGACTTTTAGAACAATGATGACGGGTCAAATCATCAAATACAACTAAAGTGTGGGTGACATTTGTTTTCAGGTATTTTTCTTCAGGTTTTAGGTTCTGGGGGGGGGGGGGGGGGGGGACGCTGAACGCTTTCAAACATGTTACTGTTGAGTTATCTGGATGGCGCTTCTTGTTAAATGCTCCCCTGATTGTTCCACAGACGCTGAGAACATACGTTAAGTTGCCATTGTGCCTTAAGGTTAAGGAAACGACAAGAGAAAACGTTGTTCCTCCTCAAACGATATCGTGTGTTACAAGAAAAGAGCTACTGGCAGGGGCATCAATGTTCAGAGGACACGTGCCACATTTCCCTCGGTTATGGGATTGATCAAATCTCACTTTTACATAAAAGAAGACAAGAACCATTCATATGTCATGGTTACTACTTGTGTTTGTGGGATTTCCTATTATACTCTGTACTTTCCCACTCTCACCCCTCCCCTCACACAAACACACGCGCACACGCGCACACACACACACACATACACACGCACATGCACAAACGCATGCGGACATACGTACAAATACACAAACGCACCTCCATGCACACGTACTTACATACACAAGCACAAGCAAACACGCACGCACACACACGCACGCATACGTACAAACACACAAACGCTCACTCACACACATAGGTGTGTGACAATTTATCGTAGTTCGAATTAGATCAAGTCATTTTTACATTAAATATCTGTTTGAGAATCTACTTCAATAATGCAAGCGTTTGTAGTTAATTGTTACCATTTAAAAGTGAAGATAAGTATCAGTTCTTCTAATCTTCGTATTTAGTGGGGAATATTCCCCTCCCCTCCAACAACCCTACCCCACCCCTTTCCGCCCCCGGAACCGAACATAAAACTCGCATCTTATGGAGAAAGTACCAGCCACGGGGCTTAACGTCTGCAGAAACGTACAAAAACACGGTCACCGTGTCTTCAATCCCATTAACATTATATAATGCAAATCATTAAGTGGCGAGTTTTAACGCGTTGTTAATAATAAGCCATAAAACAAACCCCTACATATATTTAGCTCTTAGGTAGCGTTCAGACGGAAGAGAAGATACACGCAGGTCAAAATCAATGATTTAATGTCATTGGAACGCAGACGACTGTCATAACGCACCCGATGACCTGCGCCTGAGTGTAAGTTTTTATAACTTTATAAGTACTTTAATGTGATGCTTCTTTTATGAATGACGGCGCTTTGAAATAGCAATAAAATTGAAAAGATGAAATAATAATAAGCAACACTGACGTATGGGAGTGTTTAGTCGCGTTGTAGAAATTCCGTAAAAAAAAATTAATTGCTCAGTAACTATTAAAAGTACAGGCTATTGTTTTTCCTCAGATATCAAGTTATGATACATCAAGAGATTCTCTAAGGAAAGAAAGATTGTTGTCAACCAATGAATTACCATGGCATTAACAATAGCAAAAGACGGAGGAGGTTCCGAGACAAGAAAACATGTTTTTGTATCTAGATTTTTAATGCCTTGGGAGAAAATAGTTTTTTTTTTTCAAATGGATGTTTCTTCAAGACGTTCACAACCTTTTACTCGAATGTTATGTCACATATTTTCCAAAATCTCCCTTCAAGGGAATTCCGAGGAAGAGAGGACACCAGGGCCACCTTCACGACAACGCCCCTAGCTGGCGGTGGTGGAAATTTCAAAGTAAGGGATTTATGGCCCTCTGTGACACCAGGGGCTACTTAAATAGTATACACAATGAATGTGTAAGCCATTCTATTTTTCTTTAATAGACTATTGGCGCATGACGTACAAAGATAGTATATTTAGACATTTACTACAGTGCCTCCTCCAATGAGACTACGCCTTATTCGGCGTTTGTTTAATAGTTAACAACTTAACTCAAAAAGCCATGGGCGGATTTTTATTTAAAAGAATTCAGATAGGTCAGAAAAGGTCTCATTTAGAAGATGATATTTTGATGTTGAGCTTTAATAATAAAAATGATGAGATGAGACCCCGGTTTTAGAAAAAAAACTTAAGTCGGGTTCCCTAGATCGTAATTAAGATCGTAATTACCAACGTTACATGGTCACTCGTGTCTTCCAGAACTTAACAAAACGACGAGTTATGGTGCCAAAGTTAGGTGCACAAATCAGAATATTATAGCCTGCAAGGAGAAAGAAGCCTTTTTGTAGTCAGCTACAGTCTCTGCACATCGATCAGGGTTGTGAATGACGTGTCCATAAAACGATATGGGTCATCCTTGATACTACTTAAAGATACCACGGTTCATCACTCGTACCTCGTTGCTCACAAATTAAAAATAACAAATTAAAAATGATAAATTAACAATAACAAATTAAAAATAACTGATGTTCACGAAGGCCGATCGAGTTGAACGTTTTGTACCTCAGGGTCTTAAGTTTTGACCAGCAACACATGTTGGTTATAGTCGTTAAAGTCAGTCTTTAACGGTTTCTTTACGCTAGGGGATTTACTGCTGAAAATGAACTGTTGTTAACCTTTTTGACACCGCTCTATGTAACTTGTATGGTGTCATTTGGCGGGTACTCTGATGGCAGTAGACTTTGTTACATTATTTCATTATTTCTGTAAACGTATGGCATTTATTTGCTGTGTGTTAAAGCCTTGGATCGGACCCCTGCGCAGTATGGATCTATTGGGAGATGCACATTTTTACCTGCAGCATATTAAGCTATAAAAGGGGCACTAAGCGGCCTTCAATACTGTCGCTGCTCAATCTGGGTGACTGTGTGTTTACTTTCAATGTAGTGGAATTGTACAAACCAGGGGAACATTTTAGGGAACATTTCCTGATTTCGGTGGATCGGTAACGTTTCCGGTGTGTTGTTGATTTATACTATAGCTGGGGTACGTTTTTGTCCTTAAAAATACACTACGCATGGACATACAGAAGGTCATTCCTATCGCTTCTATCTTTGCCCTGTCCCTCTTCATTTTAATAATCTTCCCTTGAACATTTTAATGTTAAAACACTAATTTTCCTTACCGTCCATTCGCTCGATGGTCTCTTAAGGAAACCTTGGCTTTAATCGCATATGTTCCCATTAAAAAGAAACATGTTACTTATTGCGATTTTATTCATATTTTAATACGGGACTTGGCAAGCTCTATTAAGAACTACTGTAGTTTTATATTTTCGTTGTTCCCACCGCTGTGATGGTGTCAAATTTAGAATTACACGCACCAGTCTCTTGTGGAACTTAAATGGGGGTATTTTAGTTTTGAAAAGAAAAGGTCAGGAAATATATATCTCGTCCGAGAAATCCAACGATTCTACCTTCCATCCGAGTAAGCTCTCACTGAATGTCACTGTAGTTTTGCATTCGTGGTTACCAATAAAAATGTCCCCCAACAACGCGATGTCGCCAAAGGGTGACTTCGTTTACATCGGTAACACACTGTACTTCGCCAGCCAGCAGCAGAGAACGGGGTACCATTGAAATTTTTGACATTAACGATTCTTTTTGATTTTCACACCGTTCTGTCAGCCATTCATAAACGGAAGCGGAAGCTTTTTCCATTACAACTAGAGTTAGTCAAGCTTAAACTAGAATTTCTTATTGAGCTTTTGGTAAGGTAAATGTTTCTTTTTTAACTAAATCAGTACAAAGAATACTACACTCATTTTTTATTGACTCTTTTCTTCAGCATAGACGGTACAGGTACGTACCCCCATAATAAAAGGCACCCAATATTTCAGGCCACACTGGCATTTTGCTGCCCTCATAAAGCAGCACTCTTCCTGCATTCTTACCCAAGTTATCATATCTTAAATCCTAATATTCCTACTTTATCAGGTGACCCGAGTTAAGTAGACGGCGACATATGCCCTTTGCTGACCACTTGGTGTTAAAGGGATAATAACTCTTCATATTTATCTTTATTTCACAATAAAAACATTGTGAACAACTCATGGAAATATAATATATTCTGTTTTACCACAAAAACAGCAGTTTTATCTATTATTCTGATATCGGAGCGTGTCTTCAGATCACGTGACTTCTATTGATGGCTGTACTCTGTTATAATCTCTTAAGAGATTTTAACAAAAAACCAAACTTTTTAGAAAAAAAAACAGGGACTAACTTTGAATGTAAAAATGGATTCATTAACCATTGGTAAGTATGGGAAAATTGTTGTTTACTCCAGGAAAATTCATTTTTCGGCCAAAACGAAGAGTTATTATCCCTTTAAGCTTCATCTTGTGAGCAGAAGATAGGGGTTCCTATATTCAAGAAAATGCCCCACGCCAATAAAACATATGAAACTGACAACAACAAATACCAACAATCACGATATGAATACGTTTTATAAGGGAACATAATTCGCTCTAATGGATCCAACATTTTGTCAGGTGGGAGGGTGGGGTGCACCAGAATTTTGACATGGTTAATCTGTGTAGGATGCGGACAATTTTACTATTACTGTATGTGTACACGTAGGGCACGGTGAGGTAGAAGATGTTTGGTTTTCTCTCATTTTCGATCGTTATACTGTTTTTCTTTATTTCTTTATATTTTGAGCGAGAGAAAAGGGGGACAGATGTGCCTCAGAAGAGAGGGGGGGGCCTGTGCTCTGCCCTGGACCCACCACTTATATGTTAGCAGAAGTTTAAAAACTCGGGGTTCAGTCCTCCCCAAATGTATACAGTTTGCTAGACTGTCTACGTGACTAATCAACATGCTACTGATTGGTTGACTTGTGCGAAGCGTGTGAGCTACGATTGATCATAATTTGTCCCTCCTCTCTTTGATTTAATTTGACAAGCAAGCCGGTGCAGAATTGCGAATGGAAATCAAGCAATCTTAGCTTAAGGCGATCTTCCCATGCCCCTCTCGCCTTGGTGTCGTCTGCCAAATCAGAGTGCGTGTATACACAGCATTTTGCCCCAGGTGAACGCGAGAATTTGGCATAAACCGAAACAATACCTCAATGAGATAAAAGAGAACATATTGCCATAAAATAGAACGCAGAATTAATTGTATTGAGATCGTTTTGATGAGGATACACCGAACAATTATTTGTTTATTAGCTAAAAACTTGGTGGTTTTGAAATGAAAAGATTGGGCAATTTATTATTTAGAAGCTCGTCCTGACTACGAATGTAAAGTCTTTTTTAGAGAAGGACTGCATGTGATTGTGTAACTTCTTCCGTGGCATATAAAATGAGAAGAAGAAAAAGAAGACACAGACATTTTTTCACTTTAGCCTTGCGGAAGCAGCTTTATTTTTACTCATCATAAAACTTAATCGTTGTGTGAGGTGAAAATGGGAGATAAAAACCCAGCTCTACCTCCAAATTTTATACTCCACGGAGAACCAGGGCCGTTCACAGCAGAAGCAGCAGCAGCAGACAGCATCAAACGCACGCCATGAAGTTCCTCCTTGTCTTGGCTGCACTGTTCATCGCGTCCACCACCGCGTCGTACAACCATTGTAACCAGTACCACGATCAGTACATGTATAGCAAATGTCAGTACTGTGCAGAAACATACAGAGACCAATGTAAGTACAAAATACGTATATACGTGTATATCTGGGGTGTATAAGACGAAAAAAGTATTATGGGCCAGCTGAAGTAGGTCTACCCTCTGCCAGGGCCGCAGATATTATTGTGGACATTTTTTGCTGACTGAGCTCGAGAGCCAAATGACTTTCTATTTATCTATAGACATATATGTGAATATCTGTGGAAAAGAAATTTGTAGAGGGTAAAGTAGGTCTAGGGTACAGTACAATCCATGTAAGCAGAATGTTTATATATACGTGCATGTACATACCACCTGTTGTACTCATGTAGAATCTCACTGAAAAATAACAGACTTCTGACGAATTTGAAGCAATGAAAATTTAATGCTTTATACAGATACCCCTAAGATGGTTTTGCAAAGATGACGAGAAGGAGGAGTTGTCTGTATAAACTATTCAAAAATTTTATTACATTTCATCAAATTACTTGAAATGCTTTGTTCATATTGATTTCCTTATCATCTTCCAACCCCTGTAAACAATTTTCTGTGAATCACATTGGATACGTGACCTGCTTAGGTTTAGATCCATCCTCCCTCTTTCAACTTTAACTGTATTTATACGGCATCCAAGAATTTCGAGACAAGGAGACATACGGTTATTTATTTATTTATTTATTTATTTTTTCATTTATTTATTATTATTATTATTGTTGTTGTTTTTTGCTACCTGAGGCAAGTTATTAACATAATTTGTTATTCATTTATGATATCGATCACCTGAAATAAAAATTGCACACATCTACTCCATTGATGTTTATACACATGGACTACATAAGAGATCAAGGTTGATGCTGGAGGTGGGGGTGGCGTGGCGTAGGGGAGGGGGCAGGACAGGGAAATATACAACGGTAAACGAGCATGATTTTACTATTGATGTATGAATGCTTGACTGTGACTGTTTTCGTTCTTTTTTTTTAACAGTGCCTTTAACCACGTACAGATAATTAAATTCATGGAACAGGCAAATAAAGGACTCATTGCTTTTACCAGTGTTTCACGCCACCTATAATAGATTATTTTTCATTTTAGACGTGTGTCGTAGCCGTAAATCCCACTTCACTTACGACCCTTATGACGTGAACGTGCACAGCCCTCACGGCCGCCAGGGCTACGGCTACGGCTACAAAGTCAATGTGTACACAGATGGCGACTACTACGAGAACCACGACGACCCATCTTGCTTCTGGCAGTGCGACGAGTACGGTCAGGCATTTGCCAAGCCTTGTCCCTACGGACAGCGCTTTGACCGCTACGCCCGTGTTTGTGTCTCTGGTCCTGGGAACGTGCGTCATGGTAACAGTGGCTATGGCAACGTGCATGGTGGTTACCAAGGAAACAGCTATAATCCCCTCCAGAACAGCCATCCCTATCAAGGCTAATTCAGAGGTTAAACGCTGAATTGGAGGACAAACGTATATAGACGATATTATATCCATATTGCATAACTTTAATTTGTTTACTTTTGTTTTGAAAGTGCAGATCAAGTTAAATGGGATGACCAAACCTGTTTTTGATGGCAGGGGTATCAAAACTGAACAACCCATGTCAGCTCGGCTGTTTCCGTACACGCAGCACAGCGATGTCGATGGCATACGGAATTTCCCGACGTTTGTCGATAATGTTTGTCATATGAAACAAAAATACACTACTGTATAATTCCAATGAATAAATAATACGTGACCTTTTCGAGCTCAATTGCAGCGTCCATGTGTTTGATTTTACGGGATATTGGCTCTGATATTATGTTGAAAAATAAAGGAATCTGACCACAAGGGAGAGTTTAAGTTGGATTCACCTCTCTATAAGACTCATACAGTACAGACAATTGAGAGAGCATATAGCAAAAGTACATAGGTATGAAGAAGGATTGAGTCGGTCGATTTATATAATTTCTATTGATACATGCATTGAGCTTTATTATGATTTAACCTTTATTTTTGGTTTCAACATGATGACTTTGGAGACAGCTTTGTGAAACATTCAAATAAAACCGATGCTGACCACTTATATGATTCTCATCTCTCTCTATTAAGAGTCATCTCTGCTTTTGATTTTCATTCAAAACTCTGAATTTAGACCTTGTTATCCGATAATCACTGAATTTTATTTCGGTCCAAATTAATTATTTTCTGTCACTCGCCACTGTGGCCCTCTGGATGTCCTAATTTTATGAAATAGCGCATTAAATACCGACTCATAAGCACCATGCCCATCAATTCTAATTTAAAAAAAAGAAGAAAAATCGCATCAAGGTATGATTTTATTCTAAAAATAGAAATATACATCATTACCAATTACTGGGTAACTTAAAATAATAATTAATTAAATAAAATAAATATATCTTAAAATATATAACACCAGAACGGTCTTGTACTCATTTATACAGTGTACTAAGCTAAGAATAACTGAAATGTTTATAAATGATACAGAGTCATCAACAGAAAATCGACGCTTTACCTATTTCTACTTTTTTTTCATTTCATTGGGGTAACCCGCGTCAATATATAAGTACAGGCACATATACACACGTATAATATAGAGTGGTGGATTTAGAGGGGGGGTCTTGACGCCACTTCGATTTCTGGTCTCCTCTTGAAATTTACTAGCTTACTCTCTTGATTTTTACTAGCTGAATTATAGTTTTAAACCGTACCAAATGGCAACGTTTGCCCTCTAAAATACCCAATTTTTTCTGGGGCCCTTCAGCGGGACCCGAACCCCACGCCAAATGGTGGGTGGGTGGGGGGGTGGGGGGGAGTCGGCATTGCATCTGCGGACCCGCCTTCAAATAATCCTAGACCCGCCCCTGATATAGACTTAATACTTAATGGGCAACTCGTTAAAAATAAAAGTTTACACCACTGTCACAAATATCTTTTGTTAACTGAGATTATTTGTTTGTTTGTTTTTTCTGACATGGTTTACTCATGTAACCAACAACTTATCCATGTGTCGACTAATTCATGTGAAAAATTTACAAAAAAAAAAAAAAAAAAAAAAAAACTACAATAGCAAGGAAAAGTCATTGATGTCGGCCTCCTGTCAAGGCCCGGTCAAATTTAACAAAGACAGAATGGATATAATGTACAATATAATAGTGAAAGGGATAACAGCAGTGTTTAAGTTAACCATATTTCACAATTAATGCATGGTAAACAGCCCACTAAAATACAATAAATTCCACTTTACCACCAAAAACAGTGCTTAAATCAATTATTCCGGAATTTGTGCTCGCTATCACATCACGTGACCTCCCTAGATGGCCACACTCTGTAATCTCTTAAGACAATATTACAGAAAACCAAACTTTTTAGAAAAAAAAAACAGGAGCTTACTTTGAACGTGGGAATGGATTCATTAAGCATTGGTAAGTATGGGAAATTTGCCTTTCACTCCCAAAAAATTCATTTTTGGCCACAGATTTTATCCCTTTAATAATTATTTAAATAGTGAATGAAAATAACTTTATAAAGGCGGGGGGAGGGGGGGCTACATAGATAAATCATCACAATCGGGTGCAGCTAAATCTATATATAAATAAAACAGAATAATATCTACAGGATATTTTTAGTGTCAGTGTCAAAACAGACCACATTGCATTAGTTGTGCCACATGCAATGTTTACAATATGCAGTGGAAGGGCAAGGTCGTGCGATACTTTCTAATAAAATGGCTGACTAGACACGTTTAGCAGATCCTGTCAACAGCAATGTAGATTTTTTTTCGTCTATTTAAAAGGTATGTTTTAGTAAAATAAAAGATAATTTGTCTCTCACGGAGAGTGCATGGGTTCTGTTTGTAGCGGGCGTGATGTCAACTTTGATAAATCTGTTATTTAAACAATTGATTAACTATCACTCAGAGCATCAAAAGCAAACACACCTAGAGCTTCTAAAATTATCTCTCTAATCATTCTACGCCTGTGAAACCTCATAAGATTTACTGCCAAACCAAGCAGGTTCTCAAATTTGTGATGATTTAACAGCATGATAGCACATTTATCCCACCTATTTCGAGCGGACAACTTTATCCTCTGGATAAGCTGACTTATCCCCTGGATAATGCTATCCACTGTTGATGGAACGCACTATCCTCTGGATAGCTCTATCCAGAGGATGGCTGCCATTTTTAATCCATAAGATATCGCTATCCAGCCTTTATGAAACCGGGCCCTTGTGTGCAGTTTGTTTTTGTAAGTATTGTTTTTTTAATAGTATTAGTAAATTCTAAGTTCCCTTATTGAGCGTAAGTGCGTCATTTATTCAGTTTTGATGGTCCTAATGATCCAACCGACTTTTTATGGTAATAAAGGAACAATTGGTGAAAGCGCCAATAAATTCCAACTTTGCAGTATAAAGATATAAAACCCAATGTAGCGGCCAATAAACGGCATCAACACATCAGCAGTTAGAGGTTGGAGTAACGTCCAATGAACGACATTAACACATCAGCAGTGTCAGAGTAACTTCCAATAAACTACAATAGCACATCATCAGCTTCAGTTCAGGATAACGTCCAGTGTACGGCTTAAACAGATCAGCAGTTGAAGTCCGGGGGCACACACATTGTCCTAGTGTGACACCAGATCCCTCCAGACGAACAGGAATTCTGGACCGGCGTGTTCCCGTTACACAGGCAGTACGTGTCCACTGTGGGCCCCCGTAGATACTGGCCGTGATAGGAACAGGTCTGCTGGGAGCACGGGGGACCTGGGGTGGGATAATAATAATAATAATAATAATAATAATAATAATAATAATAATAATAATAATAATTGAAATGTGGAGTAAAATCAACACGATGTCTAGAAAAGAACATTTAGACAATTCTGGTTGATAAGTGGTCACAACTATATTGGAATGGTTATGAATCTAGATAAATCACATTTACTTTCAAATGAAATTCATGCCAAAGCGAAATAAATCTGATAAGTTTGTGAAAGGGCGGGAAATTATAATTAAAAAAAAAAAAAAAAGATGTTGGCTCTATGGGTTAAAAAAACTAAATGTCTTTTATCAAATAATCACATTTCACCACACACAATATACACATAACATTATCACGTGACGTCTACGTAATTGATATTAAGCCCCATTTTACACTGGAATACGACCTCTGTTCGTCTTTTCTACGACCCCAAATGTGGCCAGAACGCTCAATGGTCGCCAAAGCAAGAAAATCTTGTTTCAGTATATATTTTTCCGTGATCATTTTGTGTTTTTGAACGACCAATTCTAAATTTTTCCTGTAAAACTACCAGCGACCTAGGCGGTCCTCGTCCTTTCTTCTTCCACTGAGCGATCTTGAAGCGACCAACATCCACGGCATTCTTTGTGCGATTGTTTTAAACATGTTCAAGACTTTGTGGCGACCATGGCGTTACCGGCGATGCATGACCGTTCTCTGTGCGATCATAGAGGTCACCGTGCCTTCTTTGAGCGTCCAACAGCGACCTGGCCAGTTTCATGGTCGTCAACAGATGCACAAGGGACCCCGTCCAGTGTAAAAGGGTGTAAATCAAACATTTGTTAATACTTACGTAAAGTTGCTGGTGCCGTGGTGGTAGTGGTTGTGGTGGGCGTGGTGGTTGTGGTGGGCGTTGTAGTGGTTGTGGTGGGCGTTGTGGTGGTTGTGGTGGGCGTGTTGGTTGTTATGGGCGTGTTGGTTGTGGTAGGTGTGTCGGTCGTTATGGGCGTGTTGGTTGTTATGGGTGTGTTGGTTGTGGTAGGTGTGTCGGTTGTTATGGGCGCGGTAGTTGTGGTAGGCGTGTTGGTTGTTATGGGCGTGGTGGTTCTGGTAGGTGTATCGGTTGTTATGGGCGTGTCGGTTGTAATGGGCGTGTTGGTTGTTATGGGGTTGGTGGTTGTGGTAGGCGTGTTAGTTGTAATGGGCGTGTTGGTTGTTATGGGCGTGGTGGTTGTGGAAGGCGTTGTAGTGGTTGTGGTGGGCGTCATGGTAGTAGTGGTGGGCACTGTGTTGGAGCTTGTAGTTAGAATTGCTGCTGCTATATAATTTGACTCAGTGCGGCCCTAAAATGCAAAAAAGTTAGTTTTATTGAATATACATCTGGACCTTTGAGATAGCCTTAACTCATTTCCTAGTGATAAATATCTGGCTGACCGTCATTGTTTTGATCCCAATGGGTGAAATGCCGCAAAAATATATCTCTTGATTCTTGGACGATATATCGCGGCATTTTGCGAGGGTTTGGGTTTTCTCGGCTGCAGTATATTGCGATCATAATAGCAGAAAAATATTTAACGGACCATTCCCACAGATATTTGGATCGATCTCCCTGAGATCTCCCTGGGGAGACTCAATTTATAACTGTTAACTTGACCGGTTTAAGTGTCTGTCACTCCTAGTAAAGCTGTTAGGGGGAATTATCTTTACCCTAGCTGATTCGCATGGGAACCCAGTCTTATTGTTTACTCAGTCCTTGCCCCAAAAAAATTGCATTCATACATCTATTTCGTCTATCCCATTAATAATATTATATTCCCGTTCACGTTATTGCAATCCCTCCTTTATATAATAAAAAGTAGATAACACATATCTTTCAAAAAAAACTTTATGTTGCAATTTCTTTCTCTTTCTCTCTCTCTTTCTCTCTCTCGTTCAAACTAAAATGGCAAAAACAGAAAAGATAACGATTTTCTTACCGATGTGTAGTAGACGCAGTTTTCTCCCATCGTTGATGAGCTTTTATCAAGCATCTGAGACGACATCTCACACTTTCCTGTTGTCTCGTCAAAGGCTACAGAGACGCAGGCGGGGAGATTAATGCACTCTTTAACGCAGCACAATTTGCACCCTGCATCAACATCGGCATACTGCACAGAAAGGTCGTAATAATCCAGATTCCGTGGACATATTTTCTTAGGTTGTTTTTTGAAGGTGACACACTTGTCGCATGTCTTAACCTGGTTGAAATGTCCTATAACTGTTAACACCACGAAAATGTATCCGATTCTTGCCATCGTGTTCTTTGTGTAAATTCTTCACCGATTTTACAAAGGCAATATGTTTTTAAAATTTCCTCTTACACTGTGTCCTCGCCTTTTAAAGAGGAAAACCCACGTTTTTACAATCGGCTAGATGATTTGGCTATTTCCTAATGACATTTACTAGGATTGCTTTTACATGGACGTGTAGTTTTACAGCTGGTATTAAATGTTCACTGTTTTAATACATCCACATGAAGCCTTTCTCATACGCAGTTCAGGGAAGCGTCTGTAAACCTAAATTTAACGCCCAAGCATGAACTGTTCTCTATGTCTAGTTAAACGGCACTGAAATCTGTTGCCCCCATTTAATCCTTGGGTGATGATGCTGACAGGTTTGAACAACTCAGAGTAAATAACAAATCAATGTAGTAAATTGTTTCAGGTGATCACTTCCCGCCGTATTCGTGCATTCTGTGTATTTACATTTTTTACCGCAATGTATTTGTCCGGAAGCCGCCTTCGAGGCAAACAAGCGAGTAAATAAGCGAATGTGTAAACATGCGAGTGTGAGCTCCAATTTTGAGCACCACCAACCTTAACCCTCAAGTGACCGAGTGGGGTCATTTACGACCCCAACCATATGATTTAATGTGCCGTCTCTTTATTTTTTATTCGAATTTTATTTCCTTGCATGAGTTTGTCAGTCTACTAATCCTACACACTTTCATAGTTTTTTGTAGGGATCAATCAATTAGTATGGCGTATACATCACAAACTCTTGTGGGGTCATTTATGACCCCAAAGAGAAGCATTGGCTTTTAAATATTAGTTTTTAAATTTTATTCAAATGTTTTGCCCAAGCAACACTGACAGGGAAATGTCACATGCACGTGTTCATGCAACCAGCCAGTGTGCCCAAAACATAGGCACAAATAAGTGGTTTGTGAAGATTGTGCTTGAAGTGTTACTAACAGTGCATCGCTGAATCTAATTTCAGTAGCTTTGTTGGAACGTGTTCTCATAATTGGGTCTCTCATTACAATTTTCGGGTATTTTGGAAATCTAAAGAATTCTGTCAACATCATATTATACATATATTAACAAATTGTTTGTGTGGATTTTGTTTTATACACAGATGTGGTAGTAACATACATGTAGGTTGATTGAATGTGTTCTGAGTAGTATGACTTCCTTACCAGCATTAGGGTATTCCCTACTCAGCAAGTCAGCTAATTGTTCTTATTGAAGTAAGCAGGACATAAATCAAAATATTTTTACTCAAAGTAATTTTGTAATGTACTTTTTATGTACAGACACAGATGTTTAATTTAATTTTTCACATATTGGCATTTTCAAGGTGTGACTTTAAAGTTCCATGATCTTGAAGACTTTTGCTTGTCACATTTTCTGAATGTCCATGTTACTAATATTTTATTAATAACATTTGATTGTCATTATGCTGTTAAACATTATGTAATGTTGCATCAAAATTTGAAGAAACCCCTATTTTTGGCACTGCTCCTATGATGACCATTTAAGGGAAATCATGTCACTTACTGTTCTCAAACTTACAGGAAAGAAACATGGGTCTAACATACAGCTTCAATAGGCAACGCAGTCTGTTTGGTAAATTTTTCTGGCAATTTAACAGTTTTTTGTGAAAATTTAATTTTTCACTTATTTGCATCTTTATTTTCTGTTCTTTGTCTGTGCATTTGACAGCTTTGCTGCCTTGTTTCATTTACTGTGGCAAATAAAAAGAGAAATATTTCTGCAAGTAGAAACTGACAAGGACTGTCTAAATATCGGTGTAATGTTGTTCTTAAAATCTGTGCTTGGTTATTTCATGCAATAAAAGTATTATTACCAAATACTTATTACATTAGATCATTATAAAATACTTATCTTAAATCCTGGGAGTAGTATGGGTGTGATAAAGCCTCAACAGCTTTTTATAATAAGGATCCCTGTACAGAGCACAATGGGGTCATAGATGACCCCACTTGGTCATTTCAGTCAGTAAAATAGCTTGGTCTAAGAAGGGAAAATACCAAACAGAAAGTCTGTCCCTTTATTCTTTCTCCTCTCCTAGCAGAGATAGTTGCGTTATTTGTTGTGCAATGAAGCTGTTGTTTTGGATAACTGTTACTAGTAATATTTAGTCTACCTTTGATTTATTATTTATTTATGTATTTATTTTATTTTATTTTATTTTTGCGAATTCGTGGAAATAACCTCGTGTTGAGCACGGCTTGCTAAAAAAAAATTTAAAAAAGAGACGAAGGAGCTTATCGACTCCCAGGTTTGTTTACAGAGGCTTTTATTTGTGCTTCCACCAACCAAGGCAGGGCAACCCCCATTCCTACCCAATATGCTACACCCGCAGGCTCTAACATCCGCTTTGGAAGAATTCACGCGCAAGGTGAGAATCATGACATTGACGCGATATGTCATATTTTAAGCACCCTGTGTTTCCGAGATTATTTGAAAGCTCATCTCTATGTTAGCTTACCCCAGTGTAATACGGGGTACACTGTCATTGAAGGGTAATTTCCGATGATTTTCGAACCGTGAGGTGCTAAATATTAATCTTGTATTGATTTATATATTATATATTACAGTCTATATTTTGCCGATAGATTTATTCTACCACCTGCAGCTTGGTTTGTGCATGGACCCCACCGTATTCCATTTCCTTTTGTCGATTATAGACTTCATTAAACCGAAACAAGATGAAGATAAACCCATTCCAGCCGGAGTCAAAGACTAACCACACACCCTGTTAATGACACGTAGAAAGAGAAGCCTTCAACAGGTGCGGGAAGTCTCGCGTGGCACATGAATTAAACATTTTATACAAACAAGGTTTTATACTTTTTCATGCGTCAATGAACTGACAAGCTCGTTCAGGTCTTTGATTGAGTTACTGTATACGTTAATCCATAGTTTTGTTAAGTGTGGGTTTTGAGTGAAAATCAATTAGGTATACTGCAATGTCATGCAGACAGAAAATAAGATCCCACTTACACTTTCAAGAATTTCTAGAGGACAAACCGATTATCCGCTTTACCAAACTGTAGTCTATAAAATGTAATGTTTAAACATGTTATGGTCAAGGTTGTACACAACTGCAGCACCTCCTACCATAGAATTGGTTCCTATTAACTTTATCTCCAATTTTGATTTAAAAAATGATCAATTTAGTGTGGACAGAATAAGGGAATAAAATGCACCAGAATCTCGTAAATGTTCACTTTAAATGTTCACTCCATGGTAATTTTCCCGCCAAGGTGAATTAAAGACAATCTCTCCTCGCGTTGAAAATGAATCCCACTCAGTCATATTGACGTCCTTTTGAGCTTCTGATATTTCCCAATTCAGTCTCATTATACACTTAAACCCTTTGGATATAAGTTTATCTGAAGCGTACTTTGTGGCGTTATAATATTTTAAGCCTCCTTCAAGGACCTTGGGTAGCCATCGCCAGCTTGCAGCATCTGTATTATTCACGTGCTGGGCCTTGTTATATAACACCCCGCCATTTTCTTGTGTGAAAACGAGGCAATGCACGTGACGGCAGATGTCGTTACTTAGACCGGTCAGTCATTTTAAACTAGAGTATTAAATTTAAAATGGAATAAAACATCCAATCCAAATGAAGGGACGGGTCAAGTTGTATAATTAGGGAGTAACAAAAAGTGCTCTTTTCCGCAGGGGAAATGATTTGTACTGGAAAACACCAAGAAGTGTTCCTTTAAGCTAGATCAATGCTGCTTTAAAAATTAGTTATCATTTTATACAGAGTATATTTTTTGTTCTGAAAGCTTTTAATGGTCTACATTAAAAGTGTGTATCCAGGCAGACGAGATGGGTTCATAGTCCTCAAGAGGGATACCCCATGATTCATGAAATGGAGAACGACTGTCAGAAAGATGTGAGAGAAACTGCGTGCAGCTTTGTCAAATTATGTTTGTAGATAATAGAGCGAATAGCAGGACAATGTAACAATATCAAGCAGGCTTCTTTCAATTTCTAGTTATTTTCAATTAATCATTTCTCTGAAACCTCTTAATCCTGACTGACGTAACTGGCAACATCTGGGAAGTTGATCTAAATAAGTAAAAGACAATTTCTGACAAACATTTGACAAAACCCTTACCGAAAATGCGCTCGTTTATCATGTTAATACCGCCATTGTATAACCTAGACCGCATTCAGAACAGCAAATTTATAGATTCGTGAATCAAATATGGCGACCCCCCAAATAGCTTGCCACTTAATTCCCGATAAGACACTGAATAAATTCCTGACGGGGATTACGCAACAAGCATTCAAGTGGGTACGCTATATTTGATCCGCGGATCTTTTTGTCCGCTGTTCTGAATGTGTTCCTAGAAGTTTACGCCACATCCAGCACATATAAGTCCTACTGGTAGATCGGGCAGGTGTTGAGATGGTCATAATTTGGTGGAAGCTCTCTCAAAAGTTTTTTTTTTTTTTTTATGCCATCACAGGTGAGTATTTTCAAAATAAATTCATACTGCATAACATTGGACTCGAAAGAATTAAGTATAACAAAAAAAAAAAAAAAAAAAAAGAGAGAGAAATAAAACAGCTATGTCTCTATAGACAACAGGTCTAAAATATCTTTCTTAATTTCCTGCTTTTTTTGCAATTAATTGATTCCCCTTTGTCTTGAACTTTTTTACTTTAGTATCAAAGAAAACATCTGAAAAAGCCAAACATTTTTCAAATCAATATGTTGATATAAAAAAGCGGGCCAAATGTTGATATGGGCCTATTGTGTGAACTATTGTGGATAGAAATCTTTGGGTTAAATATTTGCCAAAGTCAAATTGATCACATTCATTTGTAAAACAAGAGTTTATTCGATACCCACCGCTAATTACAAGAAAACTGCACGGAACGTGCAGATGGGATTTTGGTCTAGAACGAACCATATGGATTTTCATTAGGATCATGTTTCTTGTCTTTATGTATAAAAGTCCAAAGTTTTGTTAGTCATAAGGACAACTTTTNAAAAAAAAAAAAAAAAAAAAAAAAGAGAGAAATAAAACAGCTATGTCTCTATAGACAACAGGTCTAAAATATCTTTCTTAATTTCCTGCCTTTTTTTTTCAATTAATTGATTCCCCTTTGTCTTGAACTTTTTTACTTTAGTATCAAAGAAAACATCTGAAAAAGCCAAACATTTATCAAATCAATATGTTGATATGAGAGAGCGGGCCAAATGTTGATATGGGCCTATTGTGTCAACTATTGTGAAAAGAAGTCTTTGGGTTAAGTATTTGCCAAAGTCAAACATGAATTAATCACATTCATATGTAAAACAAGAGTTTATTCAATACCCACCGCTAATTAGTACAAAACTGGACGGAATGTGCAGATGAAAATTGGTCTAGAACAAGCCATATTGATTTTCATTAGGAACATTTCTAGTGTCTTTTTGTATAAAAGTCCAAAGTTTTGTTAGTAATAAGGACAACTGATGTCTGTTTTAATAGTCAATTAAATATTTTGCAAGTGTATTGCTCTGCCTTTTGGGAAAGACTGTCTTTTTATTTCTTTATTTTTGATGTAATCTCATCAAAATTTGTGATTGGTACGAAGTCAAGATTTCCTCCAACTTGCCAAGTTTCATCCAGTTCAGGTAATTGATTATTAATAAATTTGTGGGTGCTTGAAACATTGACCGTTCAACACACTTAAAAATCCTATTGACGCGCCGGGACTGTGGATAGGCAATTCAGGGATGTTCTAGATTTACTCTAAGTGTCTCCTTATAAACGGGCTGTCAAGCTACAATACTATGAAGCACTGCATGACATAGGTACTTATTAACGAGTGTTTAGTAAAACTAAACTATCACAGAGATAAATGCCCACATAAACACGTCCGGAAAATATTTTAAATTTCAAAAGTGGAAGACAAATATGTTGTAACACAGTGTCAAGTTTACAAGAGGTTCTGTTTACCGAAATGTTCATTTTACATCTCGGTAGGGGAGTAGTGCTCACAGATCATTAAGTGCTCGCATATATTTAGCCCATGAGTGACGTTTTTCATTAAGACTGTTTGACCTTTTGCAAGTGGGAAAACAGCGATAAGATTCTCTCATACCTTGAAGAACGGTGAACAGGTTCAGCGTTAATTCCCACCGCCACGCCAAGTCTGCAGTAGTTAGAATTAAGCATATTATTCCGAGTGGGTAATTATTGTAAATATAACATGGTTCTCAAAAGTTAAAGACTTTAAAAACAGAATATTGCAATTCAATTGTATTGTAATAATTGGGAGTGCTCGCACGTATGAAATTGTTGTGTATGTTTTTTTTTTTCGCACTCCTAGGCTAGAATTGCGTTTATATATATATATATATATATATATATATATATATATATATATATATATATATATATATATATATATATATATATATGTTTATATCTCCGCTAACGCATCCGTGTACATGGAGCAGCTCTCAAGAAGCAATGTCATATTTACAGTGCCAAACTTTGGCACCTTCAAAAATATAGAGAATGATACATGTGTAAGCTAATATACACACCTCGCCATTCATGGCACTGTTTCATATGAAAGTTGGGCAGAGGATTTCAACTGTTCCAGAGGCAGTATGATACATGTTTACTGTGGTTGGCACTACCCTAACGATTGTATACATGACTTGTGAAACGCCTTCACAAATTGGTTTATCTTATAAAGGTTGAAATGCGAACTTACGTGATGTCAGGACGGGAATCTTAATGGCAGATAAGCATAATTTTAATAGGTTATGTACCAAAATTGGTGTTATTTTTTAATACTTTAAGTATGTCATTATCGTTGCATATGAACACATTGCAATGTTATAAAGCGCTGGATGCTTGTTTTTGTTTTGTTTTGTTTTTATTTATTTATTTATTTTTATTTATTACTCTCTTGACTTTAATCATTTTACTTTCTCCTGTGCAAAGGACTTCTTTATCAAGGAAAGATATATTTTTCGGTCACGAAAACTTTATTAAATCTTATCATGCGGAACGTTTTATTAAATAAAAAAAAATAAATAAAAAATAAAAATAAAATAAAAAAAACGAGAATTGTCAAGCAGGAATTAAGATTCTGTAAATCATAACATTTTCAAAAAATCTGTGGCCTTGTCCAAATATAAACAAATATAAATCTCTATTGGAATACGGCGCTTTAGTATGTAAAACGACGGTTCAAGCCAACTTGGATCCGATAACGCTTTTGTAGTTGAATTACAGTTCAAATGTTTCAGGTGTGATCATATAGGAGAAAAGTCCGTTGGGAAAATAAAAATGTATGGCGCGCAGCATTGTCATTTGTTATTACACGGCTCCAGGATGTAAGAAGTATCTACTTGTAGTCACTTTACATCATGCAGAGAATGCCCGAAAGAAGACAACACACAAAACTGTGCTACAAACTTGGAACACATTTTAAAAACCGGCAGCGTGTCTATTTGTCGTGAGTCAGTTCTACGTGACAAGGTCCTTAATCTGTACCACAATAGGCAACCGAGCACACAGGAGGCGCTGGTAGATAATACAGGAAGTATTCCCCGCAGTTGAGCACTTGAACATCCAAAGACCACCTGCAGCAATCACCAGACCTGTTTGCGCATGCCTTATGGTCGACAGCGTCATCTTCTGGTGTGGGGTAGGTGCCGTTTATCCACAATGTAACGTAGGTTCCGCAAGAATAGCTAGGCACGCACTACAAAAATATAAAACAGAAAAAAGAACGATGCTCGTCACGGCCAATAGAAAGTTACGTCTTTGAATTGTCTATCTCAAAATTTTACGGGCATATTTAGTGCATATGTTTTGTAAAGAAAGTTCTGTTTTATTTATTCATTTGATTATGCTATTATTATTATTATTATTATAACTATTATTTGATTTAATGTCAGCAAATAGTCATCTTCAATTTTGTGAAATATCGACTAACAAACACGGTGGAAAATACCACTGACGGGCCCGGGCTCTGGATAGACAAATGAGGGAGGTCCTGGAATTACTCTGACAAACCTCATCTGCGCTTAAGATTTAAATTTTGCCAGTTGTATTCAAAGTCTGACAGTACCTTGTCATGTTCTCGGTAGTGAACTAAATATTACTGAAATCTATTGTATGATACATGTAGTCCGCACATTCCTTCTCTATGAGCGATTTCATTGTAACATTACCCCCCAAACACACACACACCCAACCTGCTGATATTCTTACCCAGTTTGGCATTTTGGACCCGGCTGCCCCCGAGAACCGATACCACTGAGTAACCCAACCGTCCCTGTCACAGTGGGCCGGATCATCTACAGCTAAAGAGAAGTTCACGTTTCTCCACCATTGGTTCAACACGGCGTACGAAGAACATGCTACAAAATGAGCATTAAAACATCAATTGATTGGAACCTTTTGGACACAAGAAGAGAATTTTCCTTATGCATTGTATTTTAAATTATTGTTAATTATATGGCATATTACTCAAAATGACTCCATTATTTAGAATCAATAATAAAACACGATATTGATTTAAAAATCTGTAAAGGAGAAAAAAAAAAAAAGTGAATAAATCAGTGTTGAAAAAAATCTGTATTAAAACCCTTGTCATAGGCATATATTTCAAACTTGGTTCTTATCCAAGAGAAACTGATGGTTCTAGATTAGACTAGCAACGTTTTCTTAGTTCTGCATAAATATTGGCTGTCGGAAGTAATAATAATAATAATAATAATAATAATAATAATAATAATAATAATAATAATAAAAGAAAGTTCCAAATGTGAGCAAATAGATGAGCAGAACATGAAGAAAGCAAAGAGAAATAAGAAGAGAATCAAAAGGAACTACAGGGTTAAGGTCGTGAAGGAAAAGGGGCATAAAGAATGCAACTTCAAGGAATTTACTTGGCGAATGTTAAAAACGAGCACAAAGTGAGCGTGAGAAAAAACATGACCAAATTGCTCACATTACTTTCTGGGAATTATGTTATTTCTATGATTTCAAGCATAACAAGAGTTGGTACATCTCAGGGTTGAGCCAGAATGTGGAAAATGATGTTGAGGAGATACTCTTGGAAGTGAAAATATGACTGAGTGATGAAAGGCAGAAGACATGACATGCTTGTTGTTGACATGAGGAATAACGATACAAAAGTAATATAAAATTCTATTCCTGGTCATTTTAGAGTAAAAGAAGAAAGAAATGGATAAGTTAATAGTATATGGAGCAAAGCAAAAGCATGTGATTGGTGATATTGAATCTATATATAGTTTAAATAATTGGCTGGCATTTCTTCTTGCTGACCATAAGAGGATAGTTAACATCAAACAAACGACTTTACTTGGATCGGCGACCATTTTGCCAAAGGTACTCTCCGTCTACATGCCGTGGTACCGACTGGACATATTGTTCTGGGATAATTACATGAAACTGAATGTCGATAAGTGATCACTGTATCAGTCAAGTGTGAAGGAAATGTATTCACTCATGTGATACTCATGACCACACCTACTGTAGTTCACCTACCGTCATAAGATTATGTATGTGTGCATTTATTCCATGTAACATAGGAAGATTAGATACAATTATAACGTCAGAAAATACAATAGAGGGAGTGTGATAATGATAGGGTCGCTAAACGATTTTGACGGAATATAGTGACTAGCCTAATCCTCTTGTCGCCTGGGTAGGCACGCCCCCTTAGAGTACTTATGTAAACAAAAGGTCTTCCATAGAGAACTATCCTTTTGTTCAACAGCTTCGCGCGTGCAGGGGATTACGTATATAGTGACACTATACAGCTAACTGCAGTTAAATCTGTGAAAGCTGTTATTTGATTTATTCTGCTATGTCGGACGTTGTGGGCCAGCCCAATGGTTCATTCACTCATTCTTTTCTGAAGATTGGTGATGCATATTTTGAGTGCTTAATTATTTACCCTTCTTCTTACAAGAGAAAGGAAAAGGGGAGAGAAACAGAGACAGTGTCAAATAAAAAGGGTAAAGAGTAATATAATACATTAATTAAAGGGACTCGCGGTGGAAGAAACGATAGACTGTTTTGCATCAAGGTATGCAATTATAATCCCACATGGCCCATTGCATATACGGCCGTACTTCAAATACATTACTCATAGTTTTATTAAATTACATTATTTTGCTGAATAGACATACATTTTAAAGTTGGTCTTTCAGGAAATAGTTGTGTTTGAAATAACACAAACGACAGAGGTAAAATCACATTTAAAATTATTTTGCAATAAATAACTTCAATTCAAGGTCCACCTACAGTGTACACTGATTGTGAGCTATTACAGAATGTATCGTTAAGTTAATATCTTAAATGTTATCTTTCACTAATCTTTCACTATTTGCTTTTCATGGTTAGAGAATAAAAAAGTATATAATAGGGAGTTATTGACCACAAGTTTAATTTTCTTAAGAAGCAACAAGAGTAGCAGCTGTTTTAAAGTTGGCAAAAGAGGGCACGTGACAGATAAAACAGTTTGGTTTGATGAGTTCATTGCATGATGTAATTCAATGTTTCTACCACAAGCTAATCACCCAAAAGACAATAGAACAAAAACAAATAATGGGTGATCAGTACAGAAAATTGAATATAATTTCTTGTGAGTTTGTATGAAAAATAAGTCGTCGAATAAACGGTGATCTTTATAGTGTTGATCTTCACGAAGCTTGCGCTTTCGCTCTTCATAAAATCGCAGCCCTATGTTAGCTTGGTTCATCGCAGCAATGTAGTTTTTCCATCATTCTGCAGGTCTGGTTGCGTACAATGCCTTCATCTAATGCTTATCATAAATTAACTTTGTGACATGAAGTAATTAATAAAATACGCCTGTTGAAAAGGGCCTTTTCATAACTTATACAGATGCACTGTCAGGCAGGTAAGTTGTTTAGAAAAACATCGTCGCCGTGCGTCGCCCCTACCTTCAGGAAGCTTATCCTCCGTTTGTATCATCGGCATTGTTTGTTATCTGACAAATTAGGGCAGATGTCAATTAACGTTTTAGCAATTAATTCTAAATTCACTTATATTTCGGACTAAACTCCATGTCAGATTCATAGCCATGACGCAATGCCACCTGAGTAACAGTTTAAATTTCTAAACATTCTATTTCGTTTTTGGCCTGATGTTTTTTATTATCAGTTGAAAATGTTTCCATGTTCAACTACGTAAACGTGTACGTACACTATTCTGGACTATTTTATTCTAGCCAACTACACAAACAAATAGCACTAACTGCCCCCCCCCCCCCCCCCATAAACAAACACACCCCTCCTTGCTTACATTTTGCCGTTTTTGCGTCACTCGTTATTGCACACACT
>NW_019773781.1:134546-148342 GCF_001039355.2 Lingula anatina
TACACTGATGCTCATAAGTTAAGCAACACCCTGATTTTTTCAGAAGTTTCTTCTATCCTGATCATTATTTCATTTGTTGGTGGGATTATGCATATTTCTTTCATATTTTATAAATAACTTATTCAAGTTGAATATTTCGGTTAAAGAAATACACCACACAGCTTATTGTAATAATCAAAATAACTTTATTAACCAAACGGTACTAAAATATGCCAAACCATGTGTCAAAAAAGTATGCTCACACAGCAAAAAGTACGTGCTGATTAAAACAGCTTATTATGAAAAAATAAAGTTCGATCATTTAAGAATTAGTTTTAATAAAAGTAGACTGTAGATAATAGATGATTAATCGTCTATTATGCAATAAATATAGGGTGTGCTTTCCCTGGTTTTGAACAACAGTTTCACATTGTCTCCTGCAACTTGCAATCAAATTCTGCCAATCTTGCTTTGAGAGCCGGTTCCATTCTTCATTTACTGCCTGCTGGACCTCTCTAATGTTTCTAACTGGACGTTACCTCTCATTTACTGCCCTGTCAATCATATCCTAAGCATGTTCTATTACATTGAGAATTGATAAATATGCAGGCCAATCCAAATGTGGGATACCGCGCTGTTGCAGCGCGTCTTGCACGGACCATGCTTTCTGGATGGGCGCATTGTCCTGCACCAAAATGATTTTTCTTTCTGGATTTGCTTAAATGTGTGATTGTATGCACCCCAATGGTATTTCGTCTCTGTATTGTTGACCAGGGCACCTCCCTTGAATGACTTACGGTGGCAATTTTTCATTGTTTTGCTGATATGAACTGGTCCTGGTGGCATAATCGAACCAGATATCTTCATCTCTTGCGTCGGTTAATATTGGTCTACCAGAAAGAGGCTTGTCCAATACATGATGAGTTTGGCACCATTTTGCTACCAGCTTGAACACTTGACTTGGTGCTGCTTTTTTGTTGCCTTGCAATCTGTCTCTTTGGCACCCCAGCACGATGCCTTCCCATTATTTGCCATCTGATTACCTCGTTGAGTCCTCTTCTAACCATTGGTTAGTTAGTCCAAAATAACAAATTGTGCCCATGAAACTAGCCAAACTGGAAGCTCCTCATGGCATGGCCAAACTGTGGTTTTCGCAAGTGGCACCCCCATTGCATATTCTATCGTGTCCAACAGTAAATAGTACTTTAATGTCACGGTCCAGTAAGTCAAAGTAAAAACAAGAGAAATATCTAGCTACTGTACAAATTTTGCCTCAATAAAATTTTTTGGTTGCTGAGAAATTCGAGAAATAAGAAAGTGTTGCTTAACTTATGAGCATCAGTGTAGGTATCTCTGGTAGTGCGAACTACGATCATGACCACATCTGAATCATCAAACAAAAATTAAACACGAACAAAGACCCCTTTACACTGGACGGCGTCCTTTCTGTGACTCGTAGTGCAGCCCCGTTTGAGTGTAAAAAGTAATTAAATAATATATAACGTGACGACAACTGGCGGGCCTTTGAGCATTCATTCTGCAACCAAAGCGCCCTGCTTTTGCCTCCTTTCTACGACCTCAGCAATGACAGTTTCATGGTCGCACAAAGGACGCAGAAAGGACGCCCCCCCCCCCCCCAGTGTATAGGGGTTTTAAGAAAATATATTTAACCAATTTAATCCCACTGGCCTACACATGGAACGATGATCAAATCGTCCAAACAGTACTTTCACAATAGGAAATCAAATAGAACCAATTTCTATGGAAATCATTTGTCTTGAATTGGGTACATTTTCAGCAGACGTTTTATTATTGTTATTTGTTATCTGTGTTTTTTCTTTTTGTCGAAAGAAAAATTGGCAACAAAAAGCTGAGTTTAATAAGCTACAGATAGAATACTATTGTCTGTGTAAATAAATCAACCTGATTCACTTCACTGAGAAGACTACAACGAAAATTTGACATGTGACCGATACCGCCATATCTTACGTCCTTCATAACTTTAGTCAAAAGTTACAGTAATTCTGGAACACAGTGTCCAGTAGTTCAAGGACTACATAACATAATGATATTGCTTATATAATATGTATCATAGAGTGTCTCTGTTTTTTTATTTTTTTATGTAATAAATTGTAATCAGATAGAGGCAGATGATGATGTTTATTTAATATGATTTTTTATTGTTTCATTTACCTTCCTTGCCCTTTCTTTTCAAATTTTATTCAGCAGAAAATGACATTGTAAGTATTTTCCTCATTCGTATACTTTCAAAAACATTTTAAAGAAAAAATATCAAAATTACCACTTAAATACCTTGATTTCCTGTCCATGGGGAATAGAAAAGTTTTGAATATAACATTTCATTTTCATTTAAGATGTTAATTGAAAAGACTTTATACGGCTTTAAACGGAAAACATTTCTTTTTACCTACATATACATGTATGGGACGCCTTTTATTTTACTTTTTTATATAGCACTATTTGTATCTGGAATAAAGGTTGATATTCTCAGCCTAGACCAAAGCCAAAACCATATTTTGAATAAAAAGTTAGATGCTGCCATGGATTTAATGGAATACCGAACCACCCAGCATGCCAACGTAAACAAAATTAAATTAGCAACTTATTTTCACTATATCATTTCTATTTTCGGTTTTCGTATTGCTATTCCTTCTTTGCAGTAGATTTCGTGTTTTTAAACGATTTTTTAATTAAAATTTTTTCTCTCTCTCTCTCTCTCTCTCTCTCTCTCTCTCTCTCTCTCTCTCTACAGTATAATGAAAACAAGAGAAAAGAAAAACAACATTTTCTTACCGATGTGTAATAGACGCAGTTTTCTCCCATCGTTGCTGAGCTTTTATCAAGAATCTGGGACGACATCTCACATTTCCCTGTTATCTTGTCAAACGCTACAGAGACGCAGGCGGGGAGATTAATGCACTCTTTAACGCAGCACAATATGCAACCTGCCTCAATGTCGGCAAAGTGCACAGAAGGCTCGTGATCATAAGTACCCTGATTTCGTGGACATATTTTCTTGGATTGTTTTGTGAAGGTGACACATCTGTTGCACCGCTTTACATGGTTGGATTGTCCTATAATTGTAAACAACACGAAGAGGTGTCCGAGGTTTGACATTAACACCATGATCTTCTCTATGTAAGTTCTTGCAAAGGTAGCACTTTCTGTGGACTTCTTTTACTGTGACGTCACTTTTAAATAACGAAAATCAACGTTTTAATAATCGGCTAGATACTTTTGCTAATTCTGAATAAAATTGACTCTGGTTGCTTTAGCATTGACGCCTGATATCACAGCAGGTAGGAGACAGTCGCCGCTTTAAAACATCCACCTACAGAGTTACTCAGGAGCGGTTTGAAAGAGCGTCTGTATCTACCTTGTCATCATGAGCTGAGTAGATAACTGAGACTTTCCACTCTCTCTCTCAGAGCTGGCGATAAATCATATGCTCGCTAAGCAAATCTTTGCACCCTTTGCTGCTATCTGAAGTATTAATTGCTCCCAGAATTGTCAGCCTGACAGAACATGTTTGTTGGTTCCGCACGACGCGTCTCTTTTCATGTCCCCGTTTGTAGAATAGATATATGAAAATTATCATTTTTATGAGAACCTTTAAGACTGATGAAGCTTTATTTGAAAACTATTATTACGCTTTTTTTTTTTTAATTATTGATTTTCCCTATTTAAATTTTACAGAAAACGGCGATACACTGTATCGTCTCAATGATTGCATTTTTATTTACTATTGTCTTGCTGAAGGGTATTCCTGTGTCGGTAAATATCTTAATAGTCCAATGTCTGTCAGTACAAACAGCGAATGGCAACAATATACAGGATTATTTGAAGGGGGGGGGGGGGTCGCGGATGCGAAGCCAACTCCCCACCCCTTTGACGTTGGTTTCGGAGCCCGCTTTTTGGGGGGTATTTTAGAGGGCGAACGATGCCATTTGATACGGTTTAGAACCATGATTAAGCTAGTCAAAATTCTAATTTCAAAAGGTAACCATTGGCGTGATTTATTTCAAAAATCGAAGAGGGGGTCACAACCACCCCACCCCTGACACCCCCTAAGTCCGTCACTGATAGTATACTGATTAATTAAGCTTTCACATGATACCAATGAACGTTTTTCACCCTATTGTTACCGACTGGTCAGAACTGTGATATCGATTCCTTATAAATAAATCATGTTGTAAATTGACTGTGCCAAGTTTAATCTATAATTGATTACCAACAATGATAAGAATAACGGGGGTCCATGGAAGATACTTGATAGGGAAAAAATCCGTGGAAGTGAGATAAATTGCGATTCCTAGTGATCAATCACAATGAATGGAATAGTAAATATAACATAAGCTTTCGTGACTGTTTTTTTTTTTACCCCTAAATGAGTTTTGACAAAAAGTGGCACAACACACAAATCACGTGTGTTCCACTGAAATTCTTATTGTGTGGTTTGTTTCTACGAATGGCGTCTTGTTTCGTAAAGAAGAAAATGAAGCTCTTTTTTCCTCTTTACGCACGTCCCATTTTTACCTCCGAGAAGGAGGTTATGTTTTCACCCCTGCCTGTCTGTCTGTCTGTTTGTTTGTTTGTCACCAACATAACTCAGAAAGTTATGGACCGATTTTGATGAAATTTTCAGGAACTGTCAGAAGTGGGCCAGGGAAGAGATGATTAGTTTTTGGTGGTGATCCGGATCAATAATAATAAAAAATCGCTTCCTTAGCGGAGGTCTGCGCTCTCGGAGTGCTTTTCTAGTTTTCTTTTTGTTACCCGCGCTAGACACTTTTCATTTCCCAAGATGAGTGAAACATTTATATTATTTAGATTGTTTGGTGAGACAGCCCATTCCCGCCTTTGTGAAACCGGTGTTTCGTAATTTTCAGGATTTTCGACTTGCATGATCAGTGAGATATAAATCAAGTTTTATTTTCTGTGCTTTGTGCATTGATTTTACTTCCTGAACTGTGATCACTTCTTCCCCCATGGGATCCTCCTTTACGGCATTTCCGTGTCCCATTGGACGGCAGAGAGTCACAAAGTGCTATCTAACGATAACCATTCGTTACTTCTGACTTCGGTTTTATAGTCGAGAATAGGGAACAACGGTTACTATTGAATTGTTTATACTTTATTAGTTGGCAAATATTCCATTAAACTACTCTGATTTTTAATCAATGTTCAAGATCAAAAATGGAATTTAGAAAGGTAAGTTTTGAATGTTGTCCTTCCGTTCAAAACAACACCCCGTAGATTCTTACCCATTTGGGGATGAAATCATGATTTTTGCTTTTGGGCATGAATTTGAAATAATAAGGTTGAACATCTCAGTGAAAACATCGTATGCATTTGAAACAGCTGGCTGAGAAAAACGACTTAGACTCCGTTCACATGAAAAATCTATTTTCTAAAAATCTATTTTCTATCCTCGGTATCTTGTGATCACTTCGAGCGCAGCCGAGAATTAATTACAGCTTTGGAAGTAACTGGCTCGCGCTGCCAGTAATTATGCCTCGGGGTATTCAGGGCACAGACAGTGATCACAAGATACGCGAATAGAAAATAGATTTTTAGAAAATAGATTTTTCATGTGAACGAAACCTTACTGGAAGGTACCATGTTAGATACTGGGGTATACAGTGATGATTCTTTTTCATCATCGTCATCAACGAGGCAACAAAAAGTGTGTTTTTTTATGATGTAACATACATCGACCCCATAACAAACGTACATTAACTTGGAAACCATAAGAACGCTTTCCAATACGTGGCTTTCGTCTCTTGGTATAATGACTCGTGCTGAGAGGCGTGAAGAAATGCTCGATAGTATATTCAGATCCATATCCATGTTAAAATGTGTTTCCATATCAAGTGCAAATGAGTGGGTGTGCAACCATGTAAACAGTCCAAAAACAGGGGAAAAATTAAGTGTTCGTCTTTTCGGTTGAGGGGAACTTGTGAATATTTCATAAAGCAGACTGCTGGAGAGCACACAGCAATTAATCAAATGTACGTTTAATAACTCTGGGGGTTATTCAGCAGAACAGAAAGCTTTTGGAAAGGGAGCCGCTGGCTGAAACGGTCGATATCGTAGTTACGCAAGCTCGGTGTAGGTATTCTCTTGTGCAAATAAAAAATGTATGTGAAATGCAAATTGAAATTGAAATATATAATAGAAAAGTAGTTTTTGTCCGAAATCGGTAGCTTTTACAACTTCAGTTTGTCCTAAGGAGCATTCAGATCCAGGCATAGCACCAGCTTGATTCAGCGTTATGGAGCAACTAATTAAGCCGAGCGCACGCTAAAGTTAATTACCCCCTTTTGCCCACAATCTAGGGGGGCATGCCAGACAATTAAGCTGATGATATTGGTTGCACTCTCAGAGAGAATTCTCGCTGAGTTGGATCGATCCAGCTGGTATTATGTCTAAATCTGAATGCCCCTTTACACTGGACGACGTCCTTTCTGCGTCCTTTGTGAGACAATGAAATTGGCATAGCTGTGGTCGTAGAAAAAAGGCACAACCTTCGCTTTGGTTGCAAAATGAATGCTTAATTATAGGCCGGTTGTTGGCACATAAAGTATTATTTTTCAAACTCTCAAACGGGGCTGTACAACGGGACAAGGATAATCATATTCACATTGTTGCTGAGTAAAACTGGATTTAAATCCAAATCGACCATCAACTACTTGAAAAACGATCAGATTTTCATTATTTCTGTACGCTCATCCCCAAGTTTAAGGATATTGCAACCCTTTATTATCATCCATAAACCGAAAATGAGTTGTTCCTGCATCTAATTATTCAATAACGCATCTATAGTGGTGCTTTTTTTACAACAATGCAAAACCCTTTGAATTATAAAATGTCGGTGTTTATATTTTTCGTTGCAATGCCTAAGCATATGCTTTAATCGTCAGGTTAAATCCTTTCTATTTTAGGTGAGATAGCAATCGGTATGGGGCGTAAATTTCTCCCTGAACATAATTTTATCACGAAAACTGACTAATTTGACCACAAGTGTATAGGCAACAATCCCAAGCAGAAATTTTTGTATAAATGTTTTTGTTGTTGAGTTATTAGCCCCTGATTACAGATTTTCATTAAACAAATACATTATTTTGCTTTATCAACGATAAAATCTGAACTACTACTTTTAAGAAAAATTGCTGGCATGGTTTTGTAGTACTAAATATTGTCATAAAATCGGCGTTAACAGAGAAATTTGAAAAAAAAAGATTTTTCAGTTTTTTTTACCCCCAAATTGCAATTATGACGTCACCTGTGAGGAAACATATGTGTAAATAGTAATTAATTTATTCACTGAACACTGAAGATTACAAAGGGTGACATGCCCTTTTATACCATGACAGGTTAGAACTAGAAAAAGCAAATTTAATTTTCGTATCAACTAGTCTCGAAACATTCAAAAGAAAATTTAATTTAAAAAACAAAAGAAAATAATGATAAAAATAACGTTCGTTCGCTGACGCAGATTTTCGTCTGCTTAAAGAATATGTATATAAAATAAACAGAAAAAAGACTGAATGGTTTATTTCGATATGACAAACGACCCCCCCCCCCCCCCGCACACACACATCTCCACAACTAACCCGACAGATACATACCACATGATGTGCTTGACATTTGCAGAGAAGTAAATTATCTTATTACACAACTGACGGTTGTTATAATATTGGTTAGTATAAACGGAATAATGACATGTCTATATACCAAAATCTCGTGAATGTTCACTTCAGAAGGCCAAGCCATGGGAGTTTCCCGCCAAAATGAATTTTAAAGGTTCCCTCTGTGCGTTTGAAAATAAATCCCCCACAGTCATATTCATATCCTACAAAGCTTATTATAGGAAAGTTTGGCGTAGTCAAACGAGATTTTATGGCGACAACAATCTCCAGAGCTTATTTACGCACATGCGCATTCTGCACATGCTCAATTCTACCTAGAGGGGTGGTCCCAATTGAGGCACATGTTGCTACTTATACCATGGGGTGTCACTGCCTGACCCATTTTGCGCTCGATTCATTCTGTTGACGCGCACGATACATTTAAGCTGCAAGTTATCTCCAACCTTCAACTTAAACCTTCAGTTAAGAAAATTTCACCCACCGCCTTCCCCGTCTCCTCCATCATACCACAATTGTTTCCTCTGCCGACAAAACTTTGCTTGCATTATATTTGACCATCATACTGCGTGCGTTTTTCTTTGATTTTTCAGTTTTGTATACCTGTCAGGAACACCACTGTCCCGTGAAAGTGCCGGTACACAGTCCTTTACCGGTCATGCCCCAGCGAAATCTTCCTATGTGTTCTTCCGGTCGGAGACTTACCTTCTATATGTTAAACTTAAACACCTTCAACTGAAGGACGAACTCCGCTTGCGTCAATCTGTGGCCCACAACGCCCTGCCGCATCTGCAAGATCTTCCTAGTCCAGAGGAAAAGGTGCAATCGGATGAGGGTTTACAGTGCGCATGACTTAACAGGTTTTAAAGGCTACCTCTATACTGGCCAGTCATCAGCCCAGCAAGCCTTGCGGGTTAATCATACATTATTACAGACATAAGGTGTGAAGAGTTTCGATTTTTCATCTGTAGCCATGAAATACCGATCATCTGCTGCTGATCAAGAAGCGACTGTTCATCCTTATATTCTCCTGAAGTCAGAGGATATTGGGTCAACTTTTATGAATGTCCGACAATGTCCCAAGAAATATTTGGACTCCATTTAAAGGATTACTTCTGCATAAACCAAACAGGGGCCCAGCAAGCCTTGCGGTTCCATTCTTGATCTGTACTCACTGCAGAGGTCATTGGAACAGCAGTATAAAAATATCTGACATACACGGTTTAAGGGGCCACGTGGGCCCCATTCCCCCTTTTATTCATTCCAGCATGTTGTGACAGGAGTGTTGCAAAAAATCCGACTTGCCTACCTGCTGCCTCATGTTGTATGGAAATTTTGACTCTATTTTAAAGACCCATTCATGCTTTTCTCATATTATGGCCCAGCAAGCTTTGCGGGTTCATCTGAACATTGGTTGAGGTCAGGATTGTAATGGGAACATTCGTTTAAGAACATACCTATCTACGTTATCCCCGAGATTATATTCTTCGTTTATGTTTTATTCTGCTGTTGAAAACTATAAACTAGAAAGAAATTGCTCTTCTGCAGAATATCACTTGAAACTGTTAACTTTTATACTAATCAACAAGTACGGCGCAAGCTAGGATAGCATGGCAATTATAGAGAGTGAATTCACCCTTCCAGCTGTTTTCAGCATATGGGAAAAACTGAACCTCCCCCCTTCCTTAAAAAGGGAGTAGGGGTTAGGTCACCCGCTAACAGCATTGTCATGCCGGTATTTATGTAGAATTGTATTGTGAGTCCTGCAATGCATTGACCTTGCCTTTGCCATCAGACAAGCTAAATTAGATGCACTACTGTTGTCAAATAATTGCTTATCGTGGATCACAGCTTACGATAACCGTCGCATAGTGGGGGCCTCTTTGCAACCCCACAAACGAAATTTGTGCAAAATTATTTGAAAATAATAATTTTTGCTGACTCGTCACATCATAATTATTAGGATGATGAGTCTTATTTAATATTTCATATTTAATTTTTATCCCTAAGGCCATAACATTTAATGCAGGCAACAATTTGCTACGTTGTTATTATTGTTAAAATTATTAGGATAGTGAGTTTATATAATAAAAGCGGCCTTGTTTGGCCAAATCACGAACAACCGATAGACTTTGTTGCCTTCTCTTTTGTTACGAATGGGACTATGCAAGTTTGTGGTACACTGGGATGGAGGAGACATAAATTTAAGTATTCAGACTCATAACGCTATAAAACCTATTTAGATAAATGTTTATCTGAAGCGTATCTAGCGTCGTTAATATCTACTCAGCCTTATCGGGTAGCCATCGCCAGCTTACGCGTCTGTATTAGAGGGCCAAGTTGCATAACACCCAGCCATTTTGTTTTGCAAAAACGAGGCAATGCACGGGGCGACAGATGTCGTTACTTAGACCAGTCAATCATTTTAAACTAGAGTATCAAATTTAAAATGGAATAAAACATCAAATACAATTGAAGGCAGAGCTCGAGTTATATAATTAAGAAGTTGGAGAAATATTGGTCTTTACCTCAGGACAATCCATTTGGGTTGAAAAACATCATTGGGTGACCCTTTAAGCTAAATTATAAAATTTATTATATTATACATTATATGTTTTTAGTTTATTCAGTACCCACAACTAATTACCACAAAACTGGACGGAATCTTCAGATGGACTATTGGTCTAGAACGAACCATATGGATTTCATTAGGATCATGTCAAGTGTCTTTATGTATAAAACTCAAATGTTTTGTGATATGGGTAACTTTTTTAAAAATTTTATATATTTTTTTATAGTCTAGTAAATATTTGTAAGGGAATTGCTCTTCTTTTTGGAAAAGTATGTTCTTTTATTTCTTAATTATTTGATGTTATCTTATCGAATTTTGTGAGCTATTACGAAGTCACGGCTTCCTCCAACTTGCTCAGTTTCAACAAGATCAGGTAATTGTTTTTTATTATTATTTTGTAGGTGCTTGAAACAATAACCAATAAACACAATGAAAAATCTTATTTAAGGGCCTGGGCTGTGGGTAGGCAATTCAGGGAGTCTCTAGATATACTGCAAGTTTTCTGTATTTAAACGGGTTTGCCGGCTACAACCTTGCATAGAATAACTACCCATGGACGACTGATAAGTCAAACAAAATCACACCGAATAAAATGTCAACATAGATCCGTTTGGAAAAAAGATTAGAATATTCTCACGTGGTGCATGTTACACCTCAGTGGGAGACTAATGAAGGAAGGGAGTTTTTTCATGACGATCGCTTATGACCTGTTGCAAGTGGGGAAACCAGCCATAAGATTCTCTCGTACCTGGAAGAAAGGGTGAACAGGTTCAGCGTTAATTCGCACCGCCACGCCAACTCTACGTTGATTTTGCCTCCGATACCGCGATGTTCTTTCAAAGTATGCGGCAGTTTGAATAAGCAAATTTATCCGGGTGGGTAATTATTGTTAAAAAATCGCTTGGTTCTCAAAATTAAAAGACTTTTAAAACAGACTATTCTAATTCAATTGTATTTAATTATTGAGAATGCTCGCACCCATAAAATTGTTCTGTATGTTATATATTTTTCGCACACCTAGGCTAGAATTGCGTTTTTTAATAAATTAGTTTAAATCACCGCTAACACATTCGTGTACTTGGAGCAGCTTTCGAGGAGCAATGCCATATTTACAACGCCAAACTTTGGAACCTTTAATTATAAAGAGAATGATACATGTTAAAGCTAATATACACACCTCGTCATTCATGGCACTGTTTCATATGAAAGTTGGGCAGAGGATTGCAACTGTTTCAGAGACAGTACAGCACACGGTTACTGACAGGTGGTTAAAACTACTCTAATAATTGTATACACGGCTTCACAATTTGGTTTACGTTAAAATGTTAAAATGTGAACTAATTAAATGTCTGGACGGGAATTGTAAAGGTTGATATGCATAACTTTGATAGTTAATGTACAAATAATTGTGATGCTATTTTATTTACTCTGAGTGTGTCATTATTGTTACTCGTACGCCTTATCTGTGATAAAACACATCGCAATGTAATCAGTCGCTGGCTCCATTTTTAATAAGCATTTTTACTGAGCATTGTAAAACATGAACATTCGATGGCAGAAATGGTATCTTACGATGGTACACGATGGGTTGAAGATATGAGACCCAATTACAGAAGTTGCTTTCACGTCAAAGATATACAGTATGTAGGGTGTTATTCCTCTGCTAAGTCCACTTTACCCATACCGTTACTGCAACGGCGCAGGCGGCTGAGAAGCACTGTGTCTGAAGGACGACATTGTGGTGAAAATGAAGTGGAGTCTTTTCGACAATTTGACTTTTTTTCATAAACTGTTATAAACAGAAAGCGTGAGCATGTTTATTACAAAGAAAAACATTTCAACAGTGAGGCACATTATCAAATGGAAACAAAGACACATATTTCTTTAAAAAAATGTCTTTTTTTTTTTTTTGCAGTACCGTCCCAGCAGGCATAGTCGCGTTGGATCAACGTTGAAAACAGGTTGATACGTTGAATTGCCGTTGATCTACCTAAATTTAACGTAAATCAACGTTGATCCAGCCACGTCAAAACACTGTCATAATGTGACGTTGACTAAACGTTGTATTTTGGTCATTGACACAACCTTGCAGTTATTGGTTGTAATTTAAAATATTAATCATTGAAAACGTGATACTTTGTTTATCAATACTGTAGCTAAATTTATCACAATAACAATAGGGTTTAAAAGTAAAAGTGACAGTTGCTTTGTGTCTTTAGTGAACAACTGAGTTTTCCTAACTTGTTACTCAGAAATACATTCCAATAAACTGAATTCCTTGCAAGGTCAGCTAACACTAGGATGAATACTTTGCTGTAAATGTGATGGAATGAACTTAATAAAGTTTACAGTTCTCGGTACCCTGTTATAGATAGACAGATTGAGGTGACTGTGACTTTGTTAACAAAAAAAAAAAAATATATATATATATATATATATATATATATTCTGCCAAAAAACTCCCAAAACTGAGTGTTGCGTTTATTTTTTTCATGAGTATATAAATCCGCCCCTGATAAAGGCAAAATACACATGTTACTCAAAGGAAAGCCCGATGAATTTACCTTTAAATACATACAATCAACAGAACATTTCCAATATAATTTTTCAAAACAACACCAGAAAGCAAATTGAATAAAATCAACCAGACGGTAAACACCCATGAAGCTTTGTCAATTTCACCATTGTTTATTTCAAACAGCGTACTTATAGGGCATGCAGAGTAGTTTAAATCCTGTGCTGCCGTCTATCCAAACAGGGGCGTGGGTTCCACAGTGACGAGTAGGCAGTCACTGTATACAGATAAGCAGACCCAGTAAATTTAATAGGAATGTCTTGAGCCAGTTTTACATGGAAATGTCCTCATATGTCTGCATATGTCTTATATCAATATTCGCCACAGTAGGCAAGAAAACATGTATAAGTTGGTGGTAGATAATACAGGAAAAATCCCCCGCAGTTGCGCACTCGAACCTTCATAGACCACCTGCAGCAATCACCAGACCAGCTTGCGCATGCTTGACGGTCGACAGCGCCATCTTCTGGTGAGGGGTCAGTGCCGTTTATCCACACTGGGGCGTGGGTTCCACATTGAAATGCACGCAAGCACTACATAAAGATAAAGCAGAGAGGATAATGAACGAAGATCGACTTGGTTGATGAGTAATTCTTTTAATTGTCTATTTTAGAATTTTGCAGGTACATATAGTTATTTTTTTGACATCAAATTGCCAAATTGAATTTTGTGAAGATGTGAAATATCAACCAATCAAAACAGCGGAAAATCCCATTGTGGGCCCTGGGCTGTGGATAGACAACAGAGGGGGTGGTCTGGAATTACTCTAATGCGTCTCTTAATAAACAATAGTGTTGACAGCCAAACCTCATATGCGTTTAGGAATTAAAGTTTGCCGGTTGTATTTTAAGCCTGGCAATGCATTATCATGCATCCGGTAATGAACTAAATATTACTGAAATCTATTGAATAATACATGTAGTCCGCATATTTCCTTCTTATGAGCAATTTTATTGTTACACCCCCCCCCCCCAAATCACACACACACACACACACACAC
>NW_019773781.1:165932-179965 GCF_001039355.2 Lingula anatina
CAACACCCAAAAATCGCAAGGGACGTACGATCCTGAAATTCGTGCGCCCGTTTGTGACCGAGGCTTTAAAAACTAACACAAAGTGGGTGTTAGAAAAAACATGACAAAATTGTTCACTTTGCTCTCTGGGAATTACATCGTGTATGCTTATTCTATGATTTCAAGTATTACAAGAGGTGGTACATTACAGGGTTGAGCCAGATTGTGGAAAATGTTGCTGAGGAGACACTGTTGGAAGTTGACATATTTTTTGACTGAGTGATAAAAATCAGACGAAATGACATGGTTGTTGCTGACAAGAAGAAAAATGAGACAAATGTAATATTACTGGTCATTTTAGACTAAAAGAGAAAGAAATGGATAATTCGATGGTATACAGAACACAAGAGCAATTGGTGAAATTGACGCTGCCTATAGGTTAAATAATTGGCTGGCATTACTTCTTGCTGACCATAAGAGGATAGATAACAGGCCTACCCAACTACCAGACTCGACACCTACCAGACTCGACACTGAATTAACCGGTATATCGGACCACGCTACCCGTTTTCAAGGTGTGTGTCAGATCGCATTTCGGAGTATCATCCCCCAGAACTAATTTTGTAGCACGACTGCGGGCTCATCCACGCTCGGATGAACAACCTTAAACTGTACTCTTACTTTAGAGTACTCTATTTTATTGTCTCTATGGGGATATATGGGGACTTTACGACATTCGGTTTGAATGTTATAACCACTTTTGATAGGGCTTTTTTGCATTGTATTAGATTAATGTGGCAGTCTAAGGTTCATCTAGGTGGCTTTCAAAATTATGCACCCGGTTTTAAAATCATATAGCGAATTTACGACAATCGTTTACTATCCAATCAAGATGACAGCCGAGCATGTCAGGGCTCATCCTGTCGGTGTTCTGGCTGATACTCCGAAATGCGATCTGACACACACCTTGAAAACGGGTAGTGTGGTCCGATATACCGGTTAATTCAGGATCCTTAGGTGCCGAGTCTGGTAGTTGGGTAGGCCTGGATAATGTCAAATATTGTTGTATGGTTGTAACCAATTGTGTTAAATTATGTTAGAGGTGACTATGCAGTGGGTCCCTCTAGTGGTAAAAAAGGAGTGAAGTGAGTAGTTTTTCCATGTTGGAGGGAGTGTGGACTCCATGCGGTGTGATGTTGTGACATGTTTGTTGGTCACACGTGGTTTGAATGTAATGTAAAACTGTAAAATAAAAAGAATTGAACCAGAGCAAGTTTTTATTTACTTTTAACTTCAAGAGATAACATTAAACAAACGACTTTACTTGGATCGGCGGCCATTTTGCGAAAGCTGCTGTCCATCTAAATTCAGTGTTACTGTCAAATACCAGTGTAATTACCAGTAGAATCTGTGTTGGACATGTAGCCAACAGCAACAACAACAACGACAACAACGTTAACAACAAAAACAACAGAATATAATAAGAAGAAAAAGAAAAACACTCAGAAATGGAAAGCGTTTACCATGAAATTAAAGATGATTTACATAATGTGGGGTTTGAAAACTTTATTCGAGAAAGACGCCTATGTATACTGGTTAAAACTTACGTGAGAGCTTCATGGTTGTTATGTTAGGCTTCACGTCAGTTGTGATGGGCATCTCGTCAGTTGTGATGGGCATCACGTCAGTTGTGATGGACATCTCGTCAGTTGTGATGGGCATCTCGTCATTTGTGATGGGCATCACGTCATTTGTGATGGGCATCTCGTCAGTTGTGCTGGGCATCACGTCAGTTGTGATGGGCATCACGTCAATTGTTTTTGCTATCGTAGTGGTTGTTGTTGGCGCCGTGGTGACGGTTGATGGCGTAGTAGTCGGACGTGTTACTGCTATATAATTTGACTCAGTGCGGTCCTTAAATGCAAAAAAAAAAAAACCAAAAAAACAAAAAAAAAAAAACACATTTTATCGCACAGTTCGGGACCGTCAAGCCTAAACTCTAAGAAGCTCTTTCCCCTGATACAAATCTGGGGTAACCAACATTTTTTTATCCCACTCATGCCAAAATACCGCAAAATATTGCTAAATTCTTGGACGCGTGGTAAATGAGATATAGTTGTATTTTATTATCTATGAATTGTAAAATACAGTATATCTGAGGATGATACTTTTAAAGGTGTTTAATGTTTAAAGAAAATGCATGTAGATTGATTTAGAAAAATTTACTAAAGAAACGTTAAATTAATTAGGCGAGATGCCATTTATTAGTGTGTTATTTAAATTAACTAGGTTATTGTACAGATTATTGAAAAAAAGTCTGCCCATTAGATGAATAAATATAATATAAATAATAATAATAATAATAAATAAATGCATGGATGTTGTCTGGACCAGGTCCTAATTTGGATGTGGCCTGGGCAACTAGGAAGTAGACTATATTAGGACTGGGCCTGTGACATAAGTCTATACATCAAACAAAAATAAAACAAGGCTAAAACCCCCTTTACACTGCATGGGTCCTTTCTGCACCCTCGTAATACGCTCCCGTTTCAGAGTAAAAAAAAAATACTTCACGTGCCGAAAACTGGCCAACTCATTGAGAATTGTTTCTTTAAAGAATACAGTGCTTATGCCTCCTTTCTACGATCACAGCGGTAATTAACTTGCATTTTTTATTTGAGTTTTTATTTTTTCATTAACCTCCCGTGTCGTTTAATATCACTTTTATTTAGTAAAAATGACATTCTAAGTATTTTCTTCATTTTATACTTCCAAAATATTATTAGGAAAAAAATATTAAATTTTAATAGTTAAATAATCACTTAAATAACTTGATTTCCTGTCCATGGGGTATTAAAAAGTTTAAACTATAACATTTCATTTTCATCTAAGATCTTAAAAAGACTTGTTTTATACGGAAAACCTTTCTTTTTATTTACATATACATGCACGCCCGTCCTCCCATGTATGAGACGCCGATTATTTGACTATTTATATAGCACTATTTGTATTTGAAATAAAGTTGATGATTTGAAATAATTTTGATGATTTGCAATAAAAAAGTTAGATGCTAGAATTAAATGGACCTTTGACTTACCCAGCATGCCAAACCAAACAAAATTAAATCAACAATTATTTTTTCTGTCTATATCATTTCGTTTGTGGTATCGCTATCCCTTCTTTGCAACTTAGACGTGTATTTTTAACGATTTGTATCAATTATCTCTCTCACACTCTCTTTCAAACTATAGTGTAATGAAAATAATAGAAAAGATACATATTTTCTTACCGATGTGTAGTAGACGCAGTTTTCTCCCACTGTTGCTGAGCTTTTATCAAGAATCTGGGACGACATCTCACATTTCCCTGTTATCTTGTCAAAGGCTACAGAGACGCAGGCGGGGAGATTAATACACTCTCTAACGCAGCACAATATGCAACCTGCCTCAATGTCGGCAAAGTGCACAGAAGGCTCGTGATCATAAGTACCCTGATTTCGTGGACATATTTTCTTGGGTTGTCTTGTGAAGGTTACACATATGTCGCACTGCTTTACGTGGTTGGATTGTCCTATAATTGTAAACAACACGAAGAGGTGTCCGAGTTTTGTCATTAACACCATGGTCTTCTTTGGGTAAGTTCTTCACCGATTGTGCATAGGTAGCACTTTCTGTGGGGTTCTTTTACACGGTGCTATCACTTTCAAATAAAGAAAATCAACGTTTTAATAATCGGCTACATAATTTTGTTATTTTTGAATAATATTGACTCTGGTTGCTTTAACATCGACGCTTGATATCACAGCTGGTAAAACACAGTCGCCGCTTTAAAACATCCACTTATACCGTTACTCATACGCGGTATGAAAGAGCGTCTGTATCTATCTAGCCAGCGCTCGTTAAGCGAAGCTTTGCATCCTCGCTGCTCCCTTCGATATTGTCCCCATAATTGTCCGCATGGCAGAACCTGTTTGTTGAACCCACACGAAGCGGCACTTTTTTCATTTACGTCCCCGTTTGTAGTGCAGATCAATGAAAAGTCTCATTTTCTGAGGCCTTTTTATGACTGATGACACTTGGTTGAAATCTATCATTACGTATTTAGTTATTGATTTTGCCTTTTTTTAAAAAATCACACAAAAGGCGATACACCGTATAATCTCAATGATTGCATTTTTATTCCTTATTGCCGATCCATGTTTTTTATTAATTTTTCTGTTTGTTTGTTTGTTTTGTTGTCTTTAGCGAAAAAGGAGCATTTTCAAGATGCTGTTTGATGACGTTTTTGGTGTGTTATTACTTATCTAAATAACATTATTAGCTTTTCTGATTATTCAATTCGAGTAAACAAAGTGGTATTTTGTAAAAAAAATACTATAATCATAAAATGTTTATCTATGGATGGGGTTTCAAACATTTTAATACTCTAGTGTGTCTGTCATTGCAGACAGAGAATAATGTTATAATGATTAAAACGGGGCTTTATGTTACGAGTTACGTCATCCCCTTAATATACATGTGACTGTGCGTGGAAGAGTGAACGTGTGCAACTACTCTATTGCTGATTCTTTGCTAATCAAACGGACACTACCATTGGCTATAGAACGGAACTGTGTACAGCTTAGGCATAAAGAGGCAGACCAGTTGAACTGTCCCGCTCAGTGCTACTGCCATGCACATGGTGAAGACCCGGATGTAGTGAGTGGGCGTGGTTATATACACGGGGACGAATGCCAGCCATAGGACAAGGGCGGTGTAGATGGTAAAGGCGAAGTGGCATATTTCATAGCCAAGTGTATGCAAAACTTTAAAGTTAAGGAGGCAACGTGCATAGAACATTGTACACATGTAAACGTTTACCAATATTCTCAAGTCAAATGACGGCTATCTTGGAATTTCTGAAATTCCCAAGCGTATGCACACTTGTTGTCCACTAGATTTTAAGTTAAGCAACAGGGAGTTTACGATGACCATTCACATAGTGAAAACCCCTACCGACACATATCTGACCTCTGACTTAATTATCTTTCACTTGATTCTAATAAACCTTGGTCACCCTATCGGTATCGACAGGTCAGAATTCAACAACAACCAAAAAAAAATTAAAAATAATGATAATAATAAAATGATAATTATAACGTAAAATGTTTTCACAAAATCAGGTTGTAATTTGCTTACGCCGATTGGTAATCTATGATAGAGCACCAAAAACGATAAAATTCCCCGTGAAAGGTAATGAATAAAAAGTACAAACAAGCGTGAAAGTGAGATAAATTGCAATTCGCTGTGATCAATCACAATAAATGGAATAGTAAATTTAACATAAGCTTTCGTGACTGTTTTATTTTACCTTTAAATGAGTTTTGACAAAGAGTGGCAAAACACATTAATCATGTGCGCTTAACTATCACTCTTATTGTGCGATATTGATCGTTTCCGCGAATGCTGTCTGATTTCTTGCAGAGTAACTGAAGCTCTTTTTTCTTCTTTGTGAGGGCCTAATTTTGTATTTTTTGTTACCTGCGACAGACATTTTTTTCTTTCCAAAAATGAGTGGACCAAATGACTGAAACATTCATATTAGGTGAGGCACCCAGTCCCTTAACTCACGAATGCAGCATTTTATCCTCCGCCCTTCGTGAAACGAAGTCATTGTACCCGGTGATTCGCGATTTTCAGGATTTTCGACTTGCATTATCAGTGAGATATAAAAAAATAAATAAATAAATAAATAAATAAATAAATAAATAAAAATATATATATATATTATGCAAGCATAATTGTTGTTTTTGAGAACATCTCAATGAAAATATCCAGTGCATTTAAAAAAACTGGCTGTGAAAACGACTCTCCGTCATGAACCAGGCATCAAAAAGTGTGTTTTTATGATGCAGCAGACATAAACCCCATAGCAAACGTACATTAACTTGAAAAATATAATGGTGTTTTCCCTTACGGGGCTCACGTCTCTTTGTTCAATGACTGATGCTGAAAGGCGTGAAGAAATGTTCGATATTATTTTCATTTCAAAATGTATTTCGTTAATTTATCAAATGCGACTGAGCGGGTGTGCGACCATGTGAACAGTCCAAAACAGGTGAAAACTTTTGTGTTCGTCTCCTGTGTTGAGGGGAGCTGATGAATTTTTAATTGGGCAAACTGTGGGAGATCACGTAGCAATTTATCAGATGTACATTTAATAACTCAAGGGGTTATTCAGCAAAACGGAAAGGTTTTGGAAAAGGAGACTCTGGCTCAAACGGTCGATATCGTAGTTACACAAGCACGGTGTAGGTATTATCTTGTGCAAATAAAAAAATGTATGGGAGATGAATTCAAAATGGAAATATATCACAGGAAAGTAGTTTTTGTCCAAAATCGGTAGCATTTACGACTTCAGTCATTCATTTTGTATCTTTTACATGATCTATCTTTCGAAGGGTTCTGTGAAATTTTGTCCTAGGGAGCATTCACATTCAGAAATAGCACTAGCTAGATCCTGGACCAGCTTATTAAGCGGAGTGCACACGAAGTTAATTACCCCCTATCTGCTCGCGATCTAGGGGGCTTTTCAGACAATTAATCTGATTATATTTACTGCACCTTTAGCAAGAACTCTTGCAGAGTTGGATCGATCCAGCTGGTGCGAAGGCCGAATATGAATGCTTCCTTAGAAACCATGACATCACTGGGGGTACACTTAAACCATTATCATGATCTGTGACCATAATTCTGAATCGCTCCTTACGTTGACGAACTGCGTCAAAATCTTGGGTCAAAATCAGGGCTAGGCTCACCTGTACAAATGCATAACAGAGTCCGCTTCCTATGTATTTGTACATATGTATTCCTACAAATACATAGGAAGCGGACTCTGTTATGGGGGACTCTCTTGCACCGTCCAGTGAAAAGGGATTTTAAGATTACACTAGACGGCGTCCTTTCTGCGTCTCTAGAAACGCACTCACAATCAGCAGCTTTCCTGTATTCTACTCTACGTCAAGTGGTGATGATGGGGGGGGGGGGGGGGNGGGGGGGGGGGGGGGGGGGGGTATTCAGCAGTCAGCGAGAGTCCCGAGTTGGGTCGACCCCGCGAAGACCCATGGTGTTTATGGGTAATATATTATAGAAGAGTGCCATACATATAGACATCAAACGTTTCCAACAAACTATCTTTGTTTTAATGGAAATAGCAAAATCCTTGGTATTATTGAATTCAAAAAGAACTATTTTGTTAGTGCCTTTCCCATTAAAATATCAGTTAACGTAGATCTACCCGATTCCGATTGCTGAATGAATTCACATTAGCAGATTAACACGCCTACTATTGTTTCCAACGTATTCGTATAATCATTCGTACAATAATTCTGAAATATATTCACTGCCACTTATATAATAACAAAGTAATCATGCACTAATAATGCACTGAAATCTCATGAGGGATGGCTTGAAAGCTATCTAGATTCACTCTGCTTTTTCTAAATGTTTTAAAATGATCTGCATAAAAAAGAGCGTTTCCAGGCGGAGCGTGCCGTCTGGCCAGACGGGGTCAAAGTCCACAACAGGGAAATCCCATGATTCATCAGTCTCGTGAGCCCGGGAAAATAAAGGTAACGACGGACAGAAAGGTCAGACGTTGCCGAGTGGAAAGAGAATAGACACTAGCAATGGGGAATTTGCTGGAATTAGTCATTTTATTGTCTGCGTTTATTTTATATCAAGAATACTTTCATCGAGGGTGAGAATTTAATTTTTTCCTCAGTACAATCTAATCTGTCTGGGCTTTATTGCCCCCCCCCCCCCTCCCACACACACATTTTATTAAAACATTATTTTCTGATTAATACCCTCTGTCTCATATTCAGTATTGATTTTCTATTTTTGTTTGAAAATAATTGTGAGAGGCATTTAGTTTTGTCAAATTATGTTCAGACATGTGGGCGTTAAAGCGAAGAGTACTAAAATGTTACCGTAAGCCTCCAAAGCCTACAGACTTTTTTCAATTTCTTTCTTTTTTGGCTTATTTATTTTCTTTAGTGTTCTTCTTTTAAACCTCTTAACTCATCTTATGACGTCACATCATACTCGTATAATCACCAGCATTTAAATGCTTTTTAATGTCAACATTTGACAAAGACAAATATTGAAATCCGATATGTTGGTCTGAATGCAGTAGACGTATTTTTTCTTTTATTTTTTTTTTTTACAAACCTTTACATATTGTCAGTATATGGGGTCTTAATGAAATATTTACCAAAAAACATGAATCAATCAAGGATATCTATACCGTTACTGTGTGTCATAGAAGTACATTCCAAATCCAGTATATATTCATAAGCTTACTGGAAAATCGGCCAGACTTTCAGATGTTCAAATGAGTGTTTGGTGGAAGCACTCGCTACATTTCATGACTGATCGACGGATATCATTAACTGTCCTCATAAGTATGTATAATCAAAAGAACACGTTATATTCGTATAAAAAAGGATCAAAACGAATTAATAGAATACTTGAGTAGAACATCTCACCGTATTCCACGCTATTGAATTTTTTTTTTTTTTTTTTTTTTGCTATTAATTGACTTCTCTATCTTGCTTAGACTTCTTGAACTTTTTTCTTAAGTGCCACGGGGAGCACTTGAGAGAGCCAAATGTTTTTCAGAATTAACACTTTGACATATTGTGTGCTGTGGCGGAATTAGAGGGGTGTCAGGGGGTTCCTGACCCCACCCCCCACCCCCTTTCGATTTCTGAAGAAAAATCACCAATGTTCCCCTCTTCAAATTAGAATTTTGACTGGCTGAATCATAGTTTTAAACCGGACCAAATGGCACTGTTCTCCCTCTAAAATACCAAATTTCCCGGGGCCCTACAGGGGGTACCGAACCTCACGCAGAGGAAGGGGGGAGGGTCGGCTTCGCATACTCGGCCTGTCATTCTTAAAAGAACGGACCCCCTTCAAATAATTCTGGATGTGCATGGCTGTGAATGAAAGTTATTGTGTTAAATATTTGCCCAAAACACACAGGAATACATCACATACACACTGTTACTATGTTAACCTGGAGTTAAATCCAAATCGACCATCAACTACCAGAAAAACGGCCAGATTCTCATGATTTCTGTACGCTCATCCCCAAGTTTAAGGATATTGTAACCCTTTATTATCATCCTGATACCGAAAATGAGTTTTTCCTACATCTAATTACTATATAATGCATCTGCCCTTGTGCTTATTTAAAACAATTAAAAGAAAAACTCGCAAATAAACCGCGGTAAAATATAAGCGTTTATAGTTTTCGGTGCAATGCCTAAGCATAGGCTTAAATCGTCAAGTTAAACACCTTTCTATTTTGAGGTGAGATAGCAATCAGTATGGGGCGTAATGTTCTCCCTGAACATTATTTTATCACGAAAATTGTCAAATTTGACCACAAGTGTATAGACAACAATCCCGTTGGTATGTTTCTGGCGTGGAGTTATGAGCCGCTAATTAAAGATTTTCATTTTAACAAAGACATTATTTGGCTTTATCGACGATAAGATCTCAACTACGACTTTTAAGAAAAATTGCTGACAGGGTTTTGTAGTAGGCCTACTAAATATTGTCATTAAATCGGCGTTGAAACGGTGATCGTGGGTGTTCAGGTAAAAGAGAAATTTGAGGAACCGATTTTTCAGTTCTTACCCCAAAATCGCAATCATGTCGTCACCCGTAAGATGACATATGTGTAAACGATAATTAATTTAGTCACTGAACATTGAAGATTTTAACCTACTGAACACTTGTTTATTGTCCAAAATAAAAATAATAATAATAAGAATAATAAGAATAATAATAATCCATTCAAGACAGTGAATAAAGAGTTTTGTGCGAAAGGTGACTATATCCTTATATACATGACAGGCTAGTAGTAGCAAATGCAAATGTAATTGTCGTATCAGCTAGCCTCGAAAAAGTTAAAAGAAATTTTAAAAAAGGAAATAATGTTAATAATGACGTTCGTTCGTTGACGCAGATCTTCGTCTGCTTAAAAACATCTGTATATAAAACGTGAAAAAATGTTTTCTTTCGATATCGAAAACGACCCCCCCCCCCTTACACACCCACACATCTCCACAATTGGTCATGACCCGACAGAAACATGCCACATGATGTAGTTGACATTTGCAGAGAAGTCAATTACCTCACTTGGCAACGAACTCGTGACCTGAAGAGGCAAGCTCTTGTTACACTGGGATACAGCGACTATAAATAAGTCTGTATCCCCAAAGACGGACGCATCCTTATTTTCTGAAGAACCGAGGAAGAGCTGTCTTGCCTTTCTTAGGGAAAAACTGACAAGGTAAGAGACATATTTGAGGGATTTTAGAACTGTTTTGGGGGTTGTTTAAAACTTTGTATGCTGCTGCATGATTTTTGTGAAGGGCATGTTTTACTTACTCGGGTAGTATGGTAACCTGAGAGTGTAAACGTATTTCCTTGTTTTGGTTTGTGTTATTGGAGTTCGTCTCGTTTGAACATAAATGCATTGCAACTAATGATATAGTTTAATAATAATTAGAAAGAAAAATCATTTTCATAAGAGACAGAATTAGATTATGTCATTTCAAATAAGATTCTACAAGAATCAACCACTCTTTTACGTGTTTGGGTTTTCAAATGTTCAGCTAAATTCAAAGTTATCATTCTGAAGTCTTTTCAACACCTGTCCGGCCGGCTTCTTCAGAGAAAGATATTTTTAAAATCTAAATCAATCTGTCTGTTTGATACATGTCGTTTACTCGATCATTAACTTGAGCGCAACCATCTATAAGGAAGAGGTGACAAACGCCAGAATATCCGGACAATAATAATCTGATCGAAAATTTGATAAAAAATGATTCTAGAAAATATTATATTATATTATATTATATTATATTATATTCATCGTCATTTAGTCCTTTTAATAATTTTAGACATTGTGTAAGGTGCTTTAAGATTTAATTTAAAACGCAGTAGGACATTATTATTATTATTATTATTATTATTATTATTATTATTATTATTATCAGCACTATGTCTTACCTGTGGACCGCCCTGCTGATCCTAGCGTTCCTGAACCTGACCGAGAGTTGTGTACGGGTCAAGCAGACAACTGACCGGAAAATGTACCACAAGGTCCGCTGTGAAACGCTGAGAGGCTGTTATGTGGAGATGGGCATGGAATGGTAAGGTGTTGTTAATTTTTATTATTTTTTTTTTTCAATTTATAACTGACTGTGAAGTGGGTAGTAGGTGATAGCTGAAAGCTAAAAAAAAAATAAAATAAAAAAAAACAGTGAATATTGATGGTAATAACTTATCAATTTTACCCATATATTAATGAATGAAACAAAGTAGTTAGTATCATATAAGATGGAGATAAGATATTATGTAAGCTTCAGTTAGTTAAACTGGATATGGTATCTGTTAATATTGAGGTGCATGTGTATTTGTATTCTGAATTAAACATTAAAATGCCGAAAATGATAGTAAAGTTTGTTTCGAGTAAGAAATGTATCATTCAGCTGACAGTTAAGCTGCAGCGCGTTCCCTCTGAGTCAAAGGGGCCATTCAGAGTAGCAGATCAGAGTATCAGCTGGTCCAAGGCTCAAATATGTCGGACCCTACATGAAAGAGAATTGAGCCGAGATTTAATTACTGTGCCCTTGCAGGGGCGACGCATGAGGAGGTGTATGAGAGATGGAGAGACCATTATAAGATTAATCAGTCTTCCTTTGGTGTAGGCTCAGCCTATTTGAGCCTTGGACCAGTTGATACCCGGATTTTCTATTCTGAATGGTCCCTACGTGGCAGGTCGCTGTAATGTAAACACTGCCAGATACGGCACATTGTATTGACAATGCAATGTAAACATCCCTCCATATCCAGTCATGGTTGCCATTTTGACACATCCGTAAACTATCAGCTAGCGTCCTTTCCTAGGCTCTATCAGTTTGATAACACTGCGGTTTAGCTAAGAGTTCAAGACAGAATTTTATGATACGGGCCAATGGACTTAATGGACTTAATTTTTTATCATTTTTAACTCTAGGAACATCTTTTGTTCACGGAAAAATGTTAACGCTTCACCTCAATATTATTTTTTGCACAGTACTGAATGTTCAAATTGCGACAAAATTTTCTCTTTGGTGAAGCGTGACGCCATTGCGTCAGATTTATGTATCTCTAATTTAATCAATGCGGGTAATTTCATACATTTATTTTCTCTGATTACAAGTGCATAATTATATTTTTCTTCACATTCACATTTATGTTTTATCAACATGCTTTCTACACAGGCGTGCCAGACGATCAACCACCACTGACGTCATAGGGCCCCTCGTGATTCCTTCCAACGAGATCTCGCGACTCTGTGACGGGAATGGCGACAATTTCCTTGAGGAAATAGAGTACCGCACCTGCTTTACCGTCCCCGCCTATATGTCCGAGCAAACTTTTAAAGAGTTTGATAAAAACAGTGAGTATCGAGGGAGAATTGCCTCTCTAGCCAAGTTGTTGTGTCTTGTCTTCATTTAGATTTGATGACTTTAAAAATTACTCGAAAGAACTCCCTGGAAATAAAGAGGTCATCATAGTTAAAAAGAAAGAAAAAAGTGTCAAAAATGAAACGTCACTTTTTAAAATCTATTTAAAATTTAAGAAGTCATGGATATTATGTAGGCATAGACATCTCGCTTTTTACTGAAAAAAATATTGTGATAATCACATGCTCTGATTTACTCTCAAGGTGACGGGAAGTTGGGGGAGGCGGAGGCTACCTCATTGAAAATCATTCTGACAGGTAAGTTACACATGGATGGTCAATAATGAATTATTTTTCCCAATTTATATTGACCCATGTTCCACTTACCGGTAGATATATATAAGCTAAACACTGATCTTCAAACTTGTGTAAGAAATACACCAATATATTAAGAGCTCTAAATGCTTTATTTTTCACTTCCTTGAAAAAAAATCCACGCTTATATTAGTACAATTTATACTTTTATGATAGTTCAGTTTTTCATATTAAAATAAAAGCAATTGAATGGTCATAAAACAGTTTACTAAATGGCATAATTAGCACATCTTTCTTTCGCAGGCGGCGCAGACTGCTACAAGACGACGATAAAGCGGTGCACACTGCAGGCGCTGCTCACGTTGAGAGCCACTCTGAACATTTATAACGCTTCTCAGGTAGGAACATGTGCCGTCTGTCATCATTGCCTTGGTTGTGATTTATTGAAACATTCTTTATTCATTTATTTATGGTCACAATTAAGGTCGACGTCCTTGCTCGTGCGCCAATTCTTCTTTCGACGACATATTTGTATTTATTTTAACAAATAACTTAAAGTTGACTTTCAACTTGGTAAAACGTTACTTAGTCATTGTGCACATCTTAGCTGTCCATCGTGTTGTCGTCGATTTTTTTTTTTTTTTTTTTTTTTTTACATCTAATCTGGGTTCTGTTTTCCATTGGACGAGGAACCTCACGCGTTATGACTTTATAAGAAAATTAATAAGTTTTTTCTTTTGTATTTATTGAGTTGCTATTTAATAATTATCCAAATGAAGCTCTCCACTTCCTTCAGAGGGAAGATATATAGTATCAGTTTACATTGGCTGATATTTTGACCCTTCTTGAATAAATGACGAGTAGATGCGTTAGTTGAGACAAACGTATTCTTGGTCACAATTACCTGAAGGTTTTCTTGTTTCAGGAATACACCACTTGCCTGGCGGCTCCCGAGTGCCACGAGTCTGATTTGGAAGCGTACAGTTTCGTCGTGACACGTTTCATTGATGATCTTTCTAACAGTGGGGAATTTTGCGGACATTTAGGTAGGAAGTAATATATTTTACGTCATTTTGAAACTTGTTAACAAGCAGTGAAACGTGTTTGGAAAAAAATACGTGTTTTACTATCTTTGTTAAAATCTTACTCTAAGGTATTGTTTCTAATACGTTAATAAAAATACCTTTATAAAATAGCAGGTGGAAAGTAAATTAACTTGATTGTTTTTTTTT
>NW_019773781.1:180282-192249 GCF_001039355.2 Lingula anatina
TATTTTCCTTAAGCAACCACTGAACCTGTCATTATTGCTAATTTTGAAAGTTTTTATTTATTTATTTTATTTTTTACCTTTTCCATTTTTGTCTTATCATTCTCCAATTTTCCCCTTTGTATTGGTATTCCTATCATTTATTCTGTTATATATATATATATATATATATATATATATATATATATATATATATACAGACTTGACATTTAATATGGAATATCTCAGTTTCGAAGGTATGCCTAGGTGAAAATGCGTTCTTTTTTCACAAACTCTGATCTCAAATAAGATATGTGAATTAAAAAGTGTGTAGTCAGGTGTGTCGCTACCAATTAAGTGAATACCAGGTTTGTTGAGCTGCTGCATTATGTAATATGCAGTGATTTAATTGGGTAGTGGTCCTTTGGGCAGGTCAAAGCTTGGCTTTGGCAAAGCAGGGTTCTGTCAAAAAAGCATCCATATGTCGGCAACTACTGCATAGAAGAATTTGAAATTTTGCATGCAAGCGGTCGGGTTTGCATTGTGTAAAATGAGCTATGCAGTGCTTTACGAATTTGTTAATCTGTGGCAGAATGGCCCGAAAAAGACAGGCACTGCCAGACAGATAATTGCGCCAAACGAAACGGTCCGCACAGTTTTATAGAGTAATGCCCAGACTGATCAACCTACACAGAGACCACACCCAATGTACTGAAATCTTACCACCAGGGTACAGGACCCACTGTCTTTCGGGATATGCTGTTGCAACTAAACAAAAACTACCCTGTCCGTTCAGAATGGGGGGGTAAATTGCCACCAAAATGCATTTTTCAAGGCCCTTAGCGAACACCAAACTGGTTTTAGCAGGTTAGAATACCAGACAACCTACGAGGAACCCCCTGTAAATAGCTAAACATTGTTGTATGTTTCTCTAATGAATTGGGGACCTTGACTTTTTCTGGGTTGAACACTGAAATTTCGTGGCTTTCTTTATTGAGGTCAGTTTTCACCTGTACCGCTCAACAGCCAAAACAGAGTTAACAGACATCCAGAAGAGGCCAACGACGAAGCGTGCGTCGCGTCTAAAGTGACTAAGGTCATTAACAGCGTCAGAATTTGGAGTGGATACCACATTGGTGCCAAAACACCAATGGTAGTCATCGACAAAATCCTGAACCAGATCAAATAAAGAAATAATCTGGGAACCACCTGGCTATCATTTGATAGGGGGCAACTTAGGAACAATTTTAGGTTGCACGGTGAGATTGACAGTTCACACAGAGCACTTTTAATAGCAGATTAAGTACAGAACCAAGGGAATAAGCAGCTACCTTGGTCATCAAAATCGCCATATTTGAACCACATAGACAATATGTGGGTAGGCCATTACTCGCCGAATCAATGACCTACATGTCCTACAACAAAACTGGACCAAATTGGACAGATTTTGACCGATGCCTGGAATGTTATTCCAGATTGAACTTTAAAAACCTAACCCAAGGAATACCTTGCCACTTGAGAGCGCTGGTAGCAGCCAGAAGAGGTCAGGCGTAACAGCGACCGTTACTGTGACTAGAGAATAACATGAGGGTCCTTTGTGGAGCGTGTGACTCTTTTACAGACAATAATTTGGAAAATATGGAGGTCCAAAAAATCTCTTTTAATGGTTGTCGTACGACATAGAATAGGCAATATGTTTTTGTTTGCTTCTCTGGCGAATTCCATCAATGAACTGATGTCACAATGACATCAAAGAGATAATTAAAAGTTATTATAACATGATTTTAATCCTTGTTTTCATTTATCAGTGAGCAAAATAGGAAAAAACTGATGAAAAATGATTTGGAAAAAAATATTCCATATTAAATGTCAAGTCTGTATATATATATATATATTTTTTTTTTTTTTTTTTTTTAATTAAAAATCCTGCTTTTTTTAAATGGGTCTTTTGTATTCTATATATTTTGCAGGATCAGACAACACCTCTGCCATCGCTCGCTGCAGCCAGGCCAGTATCTGCCACTGCGGTGACCTCATGGTCATTGACCTCAAACAGGGCGTTGACCCCTGTGACGTCATCAGCTCCTTCCGGGAGTGCGTCCAGGACTACACATTCGGGTGCGAGGACGTGGTGTCTTACCATGCTCGTTCAGGGGCCGAGGCCATGGTGCAGGTTTACTCCCAGATGGGTCTGTGTAGGGGCGTGACCATCTGACCTTGACATTGACCTTTCATACAACCTTGACCTCTGATATATAACTACAAAAGGTTACATGGTGCTTGGTGATTTTTAATTAATAGGATGTTACTTCATAGCTGTTGTGGTTTTTAAATTGTAGAAATAGTGGTATGACAAATTATGTTGACTGGATGCGATTCTGATTTGGTAAATTTTTCATGAAATAATATCTTTAAATGCATTTAGCAGCCGTTTATAGCTGGTTTTAATTTGAAAATAGACAATGAATAAAAAAGCTTGAAAATATTTTTTTTTTCTGTTTTTTATTATTATAATTATATCATCAATTTTTCACATAAATGCAGTTTCTGTTCAGGGAAAACATGAAATACTGATCACCCTATTAATATATTGGTTTTGTACTATAATAATAATAATAATAATAATAATAATAATAAATATTTTAACCATTATTGAGCAATTCTTTCAAAGCAAAAGACATTCATGTTCACACAGTCATGTGGTTTAAAATGACATATCTTTATTTTTACCATGGCAGCCACTGAAGTTGGGCTCAAGTTAAAATTTTACAGAATATAGATTAATACTCGTAACTATATTGCAACATCCGCCAGCCGACCCAATCACTCTTCCTATCTGTCCATAATCCAAACTATTATTTCAGCTCGAAAGCCGTACGTTCTTGAGATTCTGCATGTCAATAGAGGGCGACACCATCTCCCGGAGCCCCAGCAGTAGTTGCCACCTATATTTGTCTCTAAATACTATTCTGAAGTACTGTGATGTATAAAGAGACATTACCTAAAAGAGACATTACCATTACCTATCATCCTAAAATTCAGTCTCGGCTTTTTTCTGGAAATGCTCTTGGCAAATGAGGAAGGATTGGAGTCCACCAACATCAAAACGTCCAGAAATCTCCGTGGCGTATACTGGAGCTCTGAGAAAGAAACCAAAATAAAATCTGTAGATGTGTAAATCTGTAAAAATGGCTCAAGAAAAGAAAGCCTGCCTGGAATAGAAGACCAGCTGTAAGGCCCCATTTAGAAAGCAAAAGGCAGTCAGGTGCTGACATCTGGTGGTGCTCCAGTTTCTTGAAATACTTGCATGCACCACACAAATGCTGCTTATTCACTAAAAATGTCAGCACATATATTTCAGATGAAAATATCTATTTTGAAATCGAGTCAATTCTTTTTTTACTGCCTTTTACATTTTTGAATGGATACAATGCTGATGATTTAATTCCCTTACTGAAATAGTATAACACGTTATAAAGCATAAAGACACAAAACGCCGTATTTTACCTTTGGTATAAATAAGCAATAAAGTTTCCAGTTGCATCTCTGGCCTTCAATGGCAAATCCTACAGTGAAAAATAAAAGTTTCTATATAATAAATAACTTTCCTTATAGTTTTTACTAGTCTTTCAAATTCTTCTGTATTCTGTTAATTATGATTTATACTAAATTAGTCATTTTTTTAAAGACATTAAAATTCATTTCAGAACACTGCTCATAAAATTGAAACTAAAATCATGAAAAAAAACCTTCATGCTATCCAACAAGAGAGCTCTTCATTGGCATAACTAAAACAAGTCAAAAGAAATCACACTCTGTTTTTCACACAGATATTTTCCTCAGGTCACAGATATTTTCCTCAGGTCACCATACTCACCTTCTTCTCCACTAAGAACTGAGACAGCAGTGGAAGACACTTGGATGACAAGAAATAAAAACATGGGCACTAAAAATAAAGGATAGAAACTGGTAAATAAAAAAAATGTACATGCAACGGTTCACAACAAAGTCTATTTCTCTTTGTTCTTATTTATTCCATACCATCTGTAAATATATAAAGAGCGATGAGCAAAGAAGAATGTGCGATCATCATAATAATGTTATTAATAGCTATAATCTTAATATATAATAAGTATAATAATAATAATGATAATATTCATAAAAGAATTAAACTATTGACCACGTACCTGTAAATATATAAAGAGCGATGAGCAAAGAAGAATGACAGAAAAAGGGCGGGGACGATATAAGCGACGAAAGGCGGGAAAGATGACCAATGGGAATGAGAGAGTAAGATGACGCCCACGTGACAAAACAAAAGACGAACACGAGTGAAGAAAATACATTCATACGGCTACATACACATATATAATTTTATTATCTTTATTACACAACGTTCACTTTTACTCCAATATGATAAAAGGAATCGATTTCAAGCAACATATAGTACAGATTCCAGTGAAGCCGTCAAATAATTTGGATATTCCTAAAACAGATATATACATGTACATATGCTTCAAAAAGGAAATTAACACAGAAAGATAATTATTCTGAATCAATGGACTGCCATATACATATTGTCACTCAGTGAAGTGGTTTTAAAATAACTAAACAGTGACAGAAAGACCCTTATGCCTGGCAGTACTTATGATTTGATTTATAAGTAAAAATTACATTGCAGTCAACTTTTGAGCTAAATCAGCGTCCACTACCTCTTTCCTAGACAAGGTCTCTGAAGGCTGGGGTTTTTCAAGGAATCCAACCACCTTATTCTCTTCATTCATTTCAAGAATCCCATACTTATGCACCTCTGTAAGTGGATGAAAAGGAATTTTTATAATTCCGTCTTTCATTACCTAAATATGTGATAACAAAATGACAGATATATTGCTACTGAAAGGGCTGGCAAAATGTGTCATTAAATTACTCCAAGAGAAGAAGGAAACAGAATAAATAAATAAATAACTCCCGCTATTTGCACAATATGTTGAAATAAAAAATATGCCTTATAGAGCTTGTTAATTTATATCTGCACTCTTTGTTCTGCTTGCTTTCCTTAACATTTATTACTGGTATATGCTTGTTCTCCTTGCTTTGTTTTATTTTTGTTTATTTCAATTACACACCTAATTATTTTCCCTTACTTACCTTCATCTGTGCATGTCACATAGACCAGCATACTGGCATCAGGGTCTTTGGTTTTAAATGACTCAAATGTCTGGACTAGCTGACTCAAGTCAAAGTCATCAAAAAATAGGGTGTCACTGTAAAATTAAACATAACATTTATTAAATTACACTAATTATTGCTACTGGTTGAAATAAAATGTATAAAATAAATACCAAATTGACTGCTCAATGTCTGACTCATTAGACAGTCTATCTGTTATAGTTACTGTAGCAAAAAAAATGTGTAAACCTTTGAATTTAAATGATAAAAATGTTCTATTTAACACAAAAATTATTCAGGCTATATTTCAAACACTACATGCTGCTTGCAACACCCATGCAGGTACTTCTTGCCAAATGATAAGACAGATAGTAGACATTGTATTGAAGCCTCCTTTACACTGGAGGGCGTCCTCTCTGTGTCCTGTAGTACGGTCCCGTTGGAGAGTAAAAAAGGAAAATACTTTACGTGCCGACAACTGACCGATCATTGAGCATTCATTTGCGACCAAATTGAAGCCTGTGTCTCTTTCTTACGACCACAGCCAGTTTCATGCTTGTATAAAGGACGCAGAAAGGATGTTGTCTAGAGCAAAGGGGGTTTAATACTAAAGGAGAAACTGGACACACCACTCACCCTGCTATGACCAATAGATCATCTTGGACATTATGTTGTCGGACATACAGTTCTAAACATCCCACTGCCCCTGGCCTGCGCTGGTGACATTATGAGAGAAAATAACCCGTCTTTCAAAATATAACTGTTTGACATGTTGTCTTTATAATTTCTATATTTTGTTTTATTATTTTGGCAGTTGAAAACGGTAAGTCTTATTATACAATAAACACATTTTCAAAACAAAATTTAAGCAAATAAAGTATGAGAAGACATCACAATGCATGGAATGTGTGTGTGTGTGTGTGTGTTAGCATGCATGTGTGTGTGTGTTTGTACACATCATGCATGCACGTGTTCTGCATGACTTACCTCATTCGACGTGCTCCCATCACACACCAGCTGCACGCAGCTCCAGTCCTTGGCCCACGTCACAAACATCTCATGGTTGGTACCATTGGTCTGGAGAGTGAGGTGTAATTTTATTTTAAAACATTATTATTATGTACAGTTATTGTTTAACAACTTATTTGTTGCTGCTTGTCATGAAATGTTGATGATCATATCTTCAAATAAGTATGTTGCAATTACAAACAAAATGTTTTCATTGCATAACAATATAAGTGCATGTATCTACTTCGTTTTCTTTTAATGATCAAACTGCAAATGTTAAATTATCATTTGTCAAATGTCTTACTCTGGAGGTAAAGATGTTCAGGAAAACTGCCCCTTTGGCCATTTAATATCAAAATATAAATGATGTGTCGTGTCATTTTTTTTACTAATTGGGGTATGAAGGTCTGCATTAAATTTTCCGAAAAAGACCCCCCCCCCTGTAAACCCCTAGTTTAAACCCAGTATTGTCAGTATTGAGTAAGTATACTGAACATGTAAGCAAAGACATCCTCACTAAGTCCATGCTCACCACGACATAAACACCATCCAAGCTGGGCAGTGTGGTCAGCACCTTTGTCCAGTGTGATATCAGTGGACAGTGTCCGATGGGCAGCAGTGGTTTGGGCACCCCTATCAGATGACTGTACTGCCCTGAGGTGTCAGCTTTCAGATCTCTTTCCAGTCTGGTTCCATAGCCTCCTGCCAGGATTACTGCCTTCATCTGAGAAATATTAGGAATGAATAAATAAATGAATCACATTTTCAAGGAAAGATACATTGCATGTGTTATTTCTTTAAAACTAAATACATCATATTGGCAGGACATGGTACATTGCGTGTGTTATTTATTTAAAACTTTTTTCACATCATGAAATTCCATTTTAACATTTTGTTTTAGAAGTATAAATATTTTGATGCATCTAGAAAGATCTACATAATAGTTGTTGAATACAGTCCGAGCTTTCGGCCCATGGGTCTTCTTCGGGGAATAACATGTATGAATATACTTCTATTATTACCAAGATCTATACGGTGAATCAACATGAACATTTTGTTTTGTGACGTACCACACTTCAGAAAACGTTCACTTCAACATGTTTATATATCGTAGCATGTCCCATTTTACACAGCACTAGAGATAAGAGATACGGCAGACAACGAACAAAGACTCTATTCTTTAAAATCGACCGCATTGAGTTCACGAGTTCCATTACCGAAATTGCCTTAGGCTATAATTATAGGGTTGGGTAAATAATAACTCTTTTTAGGAAATCTCTCAAGGGACAGATGCTTTTAAAGGCAAAATGGTCCAAAAAGTTCATTTCTGATTAGAAATTTGAGCTAGGAGCATTCTTTAGGTCGGTTATTTTACTATTTTTGGAAATGCATACAAAGCATATGCACTACATATACAGTAACTGTAGTAATTATGTGTAAATAATTGTATTGAAAAGTGTCGAGTGAAGCACACATTTTTCTTAAGTGAGTGTTTTCTATGGCCAAAAATGATGCTAAACATACACGTGCAACTATTTTTTTTTCACAACAGCCATTTAGGTTGGCAAAATGACAATTTTCAAAATGGCGGACAAAACGCCCTAACAAGAGTTTCAAGATCGACAATTAAAGAACCCATACTTTATAATATGCCTTTTCTTATGTTTTAAAGGTTTTAAAATATTTGTTCTTATGTTAACACTGCCATTGTTACTTTTTAAATTCAGTTTGGCTACCTTGTTGGTTGACAGTTTACTGTCAAGCTTGACAGAAGAGCCAGATCTCAGTCAGTCAAAACGAGTAATGATAAGATATCTCAAGTATTGCTGAATTTGAATTATGAGGAAGAATCAGAGTTATCCTGACCTCAAGCAACCAAAGGGTGAATGTCTTTAAATTATTAAAAAGAGATGAATGGAATATTTTTGTTCTGCCAATAAGAAGCCGGGGAATCAATCATTATCATGTACTGAGACCAACAAAGAAGTTGTCAGAGAAGTATCCAATGTCTGAATGTCCAAGAATATCATTCTTCTCTTTAAGAACATTTACTACATAAGAACTGCATATATTGAGGCTACATATAAAAAGCGTTGTGCTTATATATATATATATATACTGATGCTCATAAGTTAAGCAACACTTGCTTATTTCTCAAATTTCTCAGCAACCAAGCTTTTTATGTAGCTAGATATTTCTCTTGTCTTTATTTTGACTTACTAGACCGTGACATTTGAGTACTATTTACTGTTGGACACTGTAGAATATGGAATGTGGATGCCATTTGCGAAAAACACAGTTTGGCCATGGCACGTGGAGCTTCCAGTTTGGCTAGTTTCATGGGCACAATTTGTTATATTGCACCAACCAATGGTTAAAGGAGTACTCAAAGAGGTAATTAGATGGCAATTAATAGGAAGCCATCGTGCTGCCAGGATGCCAAAGAGACAGACTGCAACCGCGTACTGCAATTATCTCCTGTAGATGGCGCCACAAGCCTTCAGCACGGGTTACAATTCTGTTTTGTGGGATATTGTCCTATTCATCCTAAAGAGCGTGGCGGAATTGGTCCAGATCATTTGGGGATTGGTCCTCCTATGCAATTCACATTCCAATTAATGCCACAGGTGGTCAGTAGGATTAATATTATGACTCAAAGACGGTTGTCCCATCCTCAGAGAACCGTGTTTCTGCAACAAATCGCTTGCCAGATGAGAACTATGATCAAGTGCGTTGTCACAATGAAGACTAGCATCCCTGAAGTCACTTCTTGCAAATGAAGTGAGCTGTCTGTTGAGAATGTAACATTAAAATATACCCCAGTTACGTTTTGTTCCAAAAGGAACAACATACTAATACCATGGGCTTAGAAATGTTCTCCAAATGCGGACTGATCTAACACCTCAGGCAATATTATCCTGCACACACCCTTCCAAGAGGCATTTTCAACATGTCTACTGACCCTCATTTGACTATCGATGGAATACGAGAAATAAATTGATTTTGCGTCAAAACAGACTTCATTCCAGTGATGGATGTCCAGGTTCAGATGCCTGTGGGATCACTGAACGTTGCATTCTCAGCTGATATCTCACTCCATCTTCAAGAACTGACTTTGGGGTTGACTAAAAGGCTTCATCAAGACAGCACACTTGCTCACACCTCTCGCCTGGCGAGTGAATTGTTGTAGAAACACAATGCTCTAAGGAGGGAACCACCAACTTTGATTGATGATATTAACCTTACTAATCGACTGCGACATAAATTGGAGTGTGCAATGCAGATGAGAACATATCCCATAAAAACGCGGAACAACTCCCCCAAGCTGTTTAAGAAGAATGGGACAATATCCTACAAAACAGAATTGTTACCCGTGCTGAAGGCTTGTCGCGCCATCTACAGGAGATAATTGTAGCACGCGGTAGTCGCACACGCTTTTAGGCTTCGTTCACATGGAAAGTTTATTTTCTAAAAATCTATTTTCTATTCGCGGTATCTTATGATCACAGTCTGTGCCCTGAATATCCCGCGACGTAATTACTGGCAGCGCGAGCCAGTTACTTATACAAAGCTGTAATTAATTCTCGGCTGTGCTCGCATTCTATAAAATCTTATCCTCCGTTGCCGCATCGCTTGCCATCGGGTCATGGCGGTTGCACTCGTATCTGTCGTGTGTATAGCTTCTTCATCTTCTTCGTCTTGTCCTTGCACAAAATCGACAAACACATTTTTCAAAGCGACCGCGAACGCCATTAACTATCTAACTTCCTACTGCGCATGCGTCAAGGTATCAGACTCTCCTCCGAGCACAGCCGAGAATTACAGTTTTGGAAGTAACTGGCTCGCGCTGCCAGTAATTACGCCGCGGGATATTCAGGGCACAGACCGTGATCACAAGATATACCGCGAATAGAAAATAGCCTAAGGCTTCGTTCACATGGAAAGTCTATTTTCTAAAAATCTATTTTCTATTCGCGGTATCTTGTGATCACTCCGAGCACAGCCGAGAATTAATTACAGCTTTGGAAGTAACTGGCTCGCGCTGCAGTAATAACGCCGCGAGGTATTCAGAGCACAGACCGTGATCATAAGATACCGCGAATAGAAAATAGATTTTTAGGAAATAGACTTTCCATGTGAACGAAGCCTAAGGCACGTGATCTTTAACGAGCACACCTTAATGCTAATTGTGTGTAGATTTGGTTACATTTGATGGCCTCCTTTCAATTTAATAGACATTTCTTTACATCCATAGAAATTACAGAGGGGGTACCTGTTATAAATTTTACTTAATGGTATAAAATTTGTATATTTTAACCACTAGGGCCTATTTTGTATTTTTTGAACCATTAATCATGTTAGACACGGTATCTGGAATAAAAAGCACTATTTCTAACAATTTACAGTGTGAGGTGATCATTTGTAAATAAAAGTACATGGAAATGGGAGTGGGACAACCTTTTTAACCAATGTTGTAGTTTATACTATCTTACTATCCGCCTTGTGCTTGCTTTGTGCAGCAAATCTTTCGGTAGATGTAAATGGAAATTAACACTGGGCCCCCCATACCCTAGATCGATCTAACAAGATCGATCCATATCCAAGGGGTTTCTCGCTAAATTGCAGTCAACTTAAGCGGCTTAGATGTCTGGTATGCCTTCTGAAGCTGCTAAACGATAGAAGCTTCACTAGGCGTGACAGTGATCTAAGCCGCTTAAGTTGATTGCAATTTAGCGAGAATCCCAGTAAGTACTATTCCCAGTTAGAGTCACAGTTAGTACTATAGGGTCTGGGAATAGTTCCTTAGTCTAAATAATACGTCACAGTTCAATTGTCAGAAATAATCATGAATAGAAGTAAAGACCTAAAGAAAATCCATAAACAATATTTATCACACATACCTTTTTTCCTTTGACCAGCTTACAGACTCCTGTAAATGTACTAGCTAATATGTATCGTGTAAACCGGTTTTGTATGAACAGCTTGTTTATTTGTGCCGTAGCACGTTATATACCTATTTTGTTCGAGGACAGAAAGTGTGACCCACTAGTTATATATATATATATATATATATATATATATATATATATATATATATAGAAAATGCACTTTCTGCATTCGCTGTATAACAATGCGCAATATTACCGACAGGCACATGGCCTGAATGCTACAAAACGTCCATAAAAAAGGATGTAACCCTAGTGGTGATGGAAGAATTACCTTTGCTGTTAATACGTCTACAGTTATTGAACTGTGGAATAAAAGGAAATGTCTTTTAAAATTCTGGGGATGACGTATAGAGCTAGGTGATTAACTGTAGGTATATACTTTTTTGCTATTTTAAAAACGTAGTTTTTTTTTTACCTTTTTCGATTTTTGTCTTATCATTCTCCAATTTTCCCCTTTCTGTTGGTATTCCTATCATTTATTCGGTTTATATATATATATATATATATATATATATATATATATATATATATATATATATATATATATATATATCAAATTGAAAATCCTGCCTTTTTTAAATGGGTCTGTTAATAGTCTTATGGGTAAGAACAAACGCGTAGCGCACCCACCCTCAACGTCTTTGAAAGACCTAGCTGACAGCATGGGATCTTTCTACATCGCAAAAATCAGTAAATATATATGGCGAACTTGAATCATTAGAACAGACAGTTGCAACACCATTACATCCCCCGATCTCTTATCTTCTCCCGAAGCCTTCACTCTTACTTACTGCCTTTGAGGAAGCAACGGAAGACGAGGTGACAAAAATCATTTCTAGATCTAAGAAGACAGCATGCCTCCTTG
>NW_019773781.1:192262-216164 GCF_001039355.2 Lingula anatina
GTACTAAAAGGGGTAGTCAGATGGCAAATAATAGGAAGCCATTGTGCTGCCAGGATGCCAAAGAGACGGATTGCAACCGCGTACTGCAATTATCTCCTGTAGATGGCGCGACAAGCCTTCAGCACGGGTTACAATTCTGTTTTGTGGGATATTGTCCTATTCATCCTAAAGAGCGTGGCGGAATTGGTCCAGATCATTTGGGGATTGGTCCTCCTATGCAATGCACATTCCAATTAGTGCCACAGGTGCTCAGTAGGATTAATATTATGACTCAAAGACGGTTGTCCCATCCTCAGAGAACCGTGTTTCTGCAACAAATCGCTTGTCAGATGAGAGCTATGAGCAAGTGCGTTGTCACAATGAAGGCAGTAGCATCCCTGAAGTAACTTCTTGCAAATGAAGTGAGCTGTCTGTTGAGAATGTTACATTAAAATATACCCCAGTTACGTTTTGTTCCAAAAGGAACAATGTACTAATATCATGGGCTTGGAATGTTCTCCAAATGCGGACTGATCTAACACCTCAGGCAATATTATCCTGCACACACCCTTCCAAGAGGCATTTTTCAACATGTCTGTGGACCCTCATTTGACTATCGATGGAATACGAGAAATAAATTGATTTTGCATCAAAACAGACTTCATTCCAGTGATGGATGTCCAGGTTCAGATGCCTGTGGGATCACTGAACGTTGCATTCTCAGGTGATATCTCACTCCATCTTCNAAACATTGGTTCCTTACGAAAACATTTAACCGACTCTACTACAGCAACAGTTATACATGCCCTGGTTACATCAAGACTTGATTTCTGCAACTCCCTTCTTTATGGATCTTCAGAGGAACAAATCAAACGGCTACAGCGTGTGCAGAATATATCTGCTCGCCTACTGACCCGCACTCCAAAAGACAACCACATTACTCCTGTTTTAATGATGTTGCACTGGCTCCCTGTCCGAGCATGCATTTTATTCAAACTTTTAACATTTGCACATGCAGCATTTTATAAACTTGCACCTTCTTATTTAAATGAGCTTGTTTTACACTACGTGCCATCAAGAAATCTCAGATCAGGTGATCACCTTCTTCTTAAGGCTTATAAGGCAAGATTAGTATCATACGGTGATAAAGCTTTTAAATCTGAAGCACCAAAAGAATGGAATATTTTACCCATCAGTCTTAGACAAATTGTGGACCCTGGACATTTTAAAAAGGAACTAAAAACCCACCTTTTGAAACAATATTATCTTTAAATTCTTGAAAAAACACTTCTTAAGAAAATCTGTTCTTAGTTATAGTTTTAATTTTCCCCTTTTTTATCCATTTTATATATCCTAATATTTCATCTTTAATATTTTTCTATAATCATTTTCCTTCTTTTTTTCATCTTATAACCATAAGCAATATTTTTCTTTTAATTTGAATTTAATAATTTTTGTAAAGTCTACTGAACACATGTTGGATTTTAGACTATAAATAAATATTATTATTATTATTTTATATATTTGCAGGATCGGACAACAGCTCTACCATCGCACGCTGCAGCTACTGTAGGCCAGTATCTGCCACTGTGGTGACCTCATGGTCATTGACCTCATGCAGGGTGTTGACCCCTGTGACGTCATCAGCTCCTTCCGGGAGTGCGTCCAGGAGTACACATTGGGTGCGAGGACGTGGTGTCTTATATGCTCGTTCAGGGGCCGAGGCCATGGTGCAGGTGTACTCCCAGATGGGTCTGTGTAGGGGCGTGACCATCTGACCTTGACATTGACATTTCACACAATCTTGACCTCTGATATATAAGTACAAAAAGTTATATGGTGCTTTATATATAATAGGATGTTACTTCATAGCTGTTGTGGTTTTTAAATTGTAGAAATAGTGACATGACAAATTATGTTGACTGGATGTGATTCTGATTTGGTAAATTTTTCATGAAATAATATCTTTAAATGCATTTAGCAGCCGTTTATAGCTGGTTTTAATTTTGAAAATAGACGAATAAAAAAGTTTGAAAATATTATTTTCTTTTTTTTATTATATCATTAACTTTTCAAATAGATGCAGTTTCTGGCCATGGAAAACATGAAATACTGATCATCGCCCTATTAAATTATTGGTTTTGTACTATAATGATAATAATAATAACAATAAATATTTTAACCATTATTGAGCAATTCTTCCAAAGTAAAAGGCAATCACGTTCACACAGTGTGGTTTAAAATGCCATATCTTTATTTTTACCATGGCAGCCACTGAAGTTGGGCTCAAGTTTTACAGTCTTCAAGTTAAATTTTTACAGAAAATAAATAAATGCTCGTATCTATAAAATAATATTGCAACATCCACCAGCCAACCCAATCGCTCTTCTTAGCTGTCCATTATCCAAGCTATTTTCAGCTCCGCGGGAAGCTGTACAGTCAAGCAGACATTCTTGAGAATTCTGCATGTCAATAGAGGGCGACACCATTTACCGGGAACTCAGCTGCAGGCGCCACCTATATGTGTCTCTAAGTACTATTCTGAAGTACTGTGATGTATAAAGAGACATAAGCTACAACTATGAGACCCTCAAAGACCCAATCTATGAGTGCTTTCAAATTATTTTTTTTATCTACTACACTACACGTGGATCTACAATCTGCATCATCCTAAAAATTCAGTCTCAGCTTTTTTCTTGAAATGCTCATGACAGATGACGTAGGATTGGAGTCCACCGACATCAAAACGCCCAGAAATCTCCGTGGCATATACTGGAGCTCTGGAAAAGAAACCAAAAAAATCTGTAAATGGGGCTCAAGAAAACTGGGGAAAGCCCTGTCTGGAATAGAAGACCAGCTGTAAGGCCCCATTCAGAATAGGGGACTAACTAGTCTGAGGGTCAATATGGCCGACCCACTTAAATACTTCCCCATGGGATGTCTATTCAGTCTCTATTAGCAGATAAGACAGTAAGCTTTGTTAGTGGGTCACCGTATTTGACCCTTGGACTAGTTAGTCCCCTGTTCTCAATGGCCCCTAAGAGTGGAGCTATTTTAGGAGCCAGTCAGGTGCTGACATCTGGTGGTGCTCCATTTTCTTGAAATATCTGCACGCAAATGCTGCTGATTCACAAAATTGACCGTACAGATACATTTAAGCTACAAATGTTAAATTTTGAAATCCACTCACTTCCTTTTTATTGTCTTTTAAATATAATGAAGCCAATGTCCTAGTTGCTGATTCAATTCCCTAGTAGAAATTGTACATGACTATGCATATAAGACACAAAAACATCATAAGACACAAAAACACCATATTTTACCTTTGGTATAAATAAGCAATAAAGTTTCCAGTTGCATCTCTGGCCTTCAATGGCAAATCCTAGAGTGAAAGAAATACAATATTTAATAAATAACTTTCAGTTTTGACATACTTTTCTTAGACTAGTCTTTTAAAATCTTCTAAATATTGCTAAGTATGATTTATACTAAATTAGACAATGGGTTTTCTTTAAAATAAATTGAAATTTATTTCATGTTTTTTTTTTCTTAATTTATAGATCTATGCTGTTTTAATAATGCTAGCATATATACATTTTTGTTAGGAAAACTGACAACACCCATAAAACAGAAACTAAAATCAGGAAAAATCTTTATGCTATCGAACAAGAAAACTCTTCATTCACATAACTGAAATAAACTGAGTCTAAAGAAATCACACTGATTCTGTTTTCCACACAGATATTTTCCTCAGGTCACCATACTCACCTTCTTCTCCTCTAAGAACTGAGACAGCAGTGGAAGACACTTGGATGACAAGAAATAAAAACATGGGCACTAAAAATAATGGATAGAAACTGGTAAATTAAACAAGAAAAAAGCCAATTATGTATGCTTTTAATTATCTTTATTAGACAACATTTACTCCAATAAAAAAAATAATGAAATAATAATAATAATAATTATAATTTCCAGTGTCATTAAGTACACAATTAGATGAAGGCATCACATATATTGGACATTGCAAAATCATACACATGTATATATTCATAATTCTTCAAAGCAAAACAAAATTAATACACAACAATTCTATTAATTCCATCAATTACCACAGACATACCAGTTTTCTCAATCAATGAACTGGAGAGTTAACGTTACCAAAGTGACAGAAAACCAACTGTGTTCCAATTTATCATATGTGGCAGTGTTTAATATGATTTACTGATAAAAAGTAAAAGGTCAATTTTTGAGTTAAATCAGGATGCACTACCTCTTTCCTAGATGAAGTCTCCTCGGGTTGAGGTTTTTCAAGGAATCCAACCACCTTTTTCTCTTCATTCAGTTCAAGAATCCCGTACTTGTGAACTTCTGTAATATAAGTGGATCAAAGAACAGCAATTTAAATGTCATTGAATTTAACATTGTGATTATCAAATCAGGTGCGAATTGAGGCCATCTTCTGGGTCTTTCTCAGATTTTCATGTACACATTGACGAGCATCCATTTTTTTTGTGGGAAGACGGTCAAAAATGGGAGATGGATCAACAAGGATAATTTGGAAGACTGTCAGAAAATATCTCTGGATCCGCCCCTGCAAATGGCAGATATTGTTTACAGGAATGGCTGATAAAATGTTCCATTAAATTATTCTGAAATTAGGAGGAAACGGAAAGTAGTCATATAAATTAACAAATGCTAATATTTAAGTTTTATGTCTTGTCCTTGTATAAATATATTGTATACAGGCACATGTACAAGTAGTGGTTAATTCTGGAATATAAATTATATCATTATTATTATCAGAACATAATCTCTCCCTGTTCTGCTTGTATCTTTTTGATTTATTATTTATTTTAATTTTGTTTATTTCAATTACACACCTAATTATTTTCCCTTACTTACCTTCATCTGTGCATGTCACATAGACCAGCATACTGGCATCTGGGTCTTTGGTTTTAAATGACTCAAATTTCTGGACTAGCTGACTCAAGTCAAAGTCATCAAAAAACATAGTGTCACTGTAAAAATAAACATTACATTTATTTAATTAAAACTGATACTGGTTGAAATAAAATGTATAAAATAAATACCAAATTGACTGCTCAATGTTACTAGACAGTCTATCTGTTACAGTTACTGTAGCCAAAAAAATAAAAAAATAAAATAAAATAAATAAATAAAATAAAAAATGTGTAAAGCTTTGAAATTAAATGATAACAATTTTCTATTTAACACAAAAATTATCCAGGCTATATTTCAAACACTATATGCTGCTTGCAACCCCCCTGCATGTACTTCTTGCCAAATGATAAGACACTAGTAGACTTTATACTTTATACTAACACTGGACAGCGTCCTCTCTGTGTCCCATGGCACAGCTCTGTTTGAGAGTAAAAAAAAGGAAAATACATGCCGGCAACTGGCCGATCACTTAGCATTCATTTTGCAACCAAACTGATGCCTGTGCCTCCTTTCTATAACCACAGCCAGTTTCATGCTTGCATCAAGGACACAGAAAGGATGTTGTCTAGAGTAAAGGGGGTTTAATACTAAAGGACAAACTGGACACACCACTTACCCTGCTATGACTAGTAGATCATCTTGGACATTATATTGTCGGACACACAGTTCTAAACATCCCACTGCTCCTGTCCTGCCCTTGTGATACCAAGAGAGAAAATAACATCATCTTTCAATATATACCTATTTGATAGTTGTCTTTCGACTTTCTATATTTTGTTTTATTTTTTTGGCAGTTGAAAAAGGTAAGTCTGAAAATGGAATAAACACATTTCCAAAATAAAATTTAAACAAAAAAAGTATGAGAAGATATCACAAAAATGACATGTGTGTAAGTGTTCATGTGTGTGTGTGTGTGTTAGCATGCATGTGTGTGTGTGTTTGTACACAACATGCATGCACATGCTCTGCATGACTTACCTCATTCGACGTGCTCCCATCACACACCAGCTGCACGCAGTTCCAGTCCTTGGCCCACGTCACAAACTTCTCATGGTTGGCACCATTGGTCTGAAGAGACAGTTGTACTTTTATTGTAAAACATCATTATTATGTACAGTTAATTTTTAACAATTCACTTGTTGCTGCTTTTAAGGCTGATGATCACATCTCAAACAAGTGTGATAAAATTATAAACAATATTTTTTCATTGTATAACAATTAAAGTATGCACATGTCTACTTCATTTACTTTTATGATCAAAAATGTATATTTTAAATTGCCATTTGTCAGCTAGATGTCTTATTCTGGGGGTCTGGGGGTTCAGGGCAACTGTCTCTTTGTCCTTTTCATGTCTTGATCAAAATATAAATGATGTGCTGTGTCATTTTTTAAGTTTGTTCAACTCAGGCTCACATTAAATTCTCAAAAAAGAAACCTCCTTTGAAATCTCTGGTACAATCCTGTATAACATGTACTAGTACGTGTACCACAATTAGGAAATGACCCCCCCATTACCCCTGGTAAAAACCCACATGAACTCATAAGTTAACCAAACATGTACTGAGTATCAGGGGCAGAGTCTTCCAGAAGAATTTTTCCAGTTAATATTGACAGGCATCTATTTTTTTTTCTTTTGGAGGACAGTCAAAAATGGAGACTCTGTACTACAGTTAGCAAAGACCATAGTTCCACCAACTCCATACTCACCACAACATAAACACCATCCAAGCTGGGCAGTGTGGTCAGCACCTTTGTCCAGTGTGATATCAGTGGACAGTGGCCGATGGGCAGCAGTGGTTTGGGCACCCCTATCAGATGACTGTACTGCCCTGAGGTGTCAGCTTTCAGATCTCTCTCTAGTCTTGTCCCATACCCTGCGGCCAGGATCACTGCCTTCATCTCAGAAATAAAGGAATACATAAATAAATAGATCATATTGGCAAGACATGGTTAATTATTTATTTAAAACTTTTTCACATCATGAAATTCCATTTTAACATTTTGTTTTGTGACGTACATGTACCACACTTCAGAAAACGTTCACTTCAACCTGTTTCTATTGCAGCATGTCCCATTTTACACAGCACTGGAGATAAAAGAAACGACAGACGTTGCACATAGACTCTATTGTTTAAAATCGGCCGCAATGAGTGCACGAGTTGAAGTTCCACTACATTGTACTGATTTACACTAAGGCGTATACTCAGTATGTGTAGGGATCGACAGCCTGAGAATTACGTCACTCTTGATTACTGAAAAAGTAGGTACCTTCTAGTTATCTTGTTTAAAAGATACTTCTCCTGCTTTCAATGGTCTTGAATTTTCTGTTATCTCATATTTATTACCACGATAGCAGAGCCGGCGTGTGAACACCAACCACCTGTTGACGTGACCTTGACATTGTTGACACAGTCTCGTTTTGATAACGCTCTAGTTAAAAGGTTTAGAGCCAATCAAAAATTCGCAGACGAAAGTCAAGGAAAAATTGGCCAATCATAATCCTGCTTACATTTTACCTGTAAATGTCAATGCCCAAGGAACGTGTAAATAATGTCGGTTACTAGGCTGTCAAGTTGAGAATTTTCCGTAAAAAATGAGGTCCAAATGGCTCTAAATCAAACCAAGCGTGAGTGTATGCTCACTCTTAGCTTACAGACACATCCACTGTACTGACCCACGCTGTATTAGGTAAGTTGGCGATGGTGTAAAAGAATTTCGAGTGGAGCACATGCTAAATTGCTGCATGTGTTTGAGACGGGGAGTGCTGCAGCAGAAAATGGCTATGTCGTTCTTGCACATGGATTTTGTGAACCCGTTTTGACGTTTCGCTTCAATTTCAATTTCTAGCTTTCATTTGTCAGAGCAAGTGATTGGTGCGTCCTTGTGGAAAAGTAATTTTTAGATGTTTAGAATAAACAATACTAACTTCTTAGATTTACTTAGGGAAGTTAGGTATAATTTAATGTATAGTTGTTGAAAATAAATGCATTTTAAATGTGACAATTAATATGATAAACTCACCCAGCATTTATGTACTGCAGGGTTATAATTGAATCATGAAGTAGCACTTTGACAAATTGCTGATAGATACACATTCTATATGCACACAGGTACTAAGTACAGCTGTACTAGTACAGGTAAATGTGTTGCGTGCCTTATTTATATTTCAGACTTGTTTATCATTGTATAATGTCCTCCATAAAATAGTGACATATTAAACATGCATATATGGACATAGCATCATTATTTGAAATAGCCTGTATTTTAATTTTTAAAACTTATTTATTGATTTGTTTATTTATTTTGTAGATATTTCTACATTTAGAAGATGACCAGCCTTGATGATCTGGTGGCTGGTGACGCCATTGCGGCTGCGATGCAAACCAACAAATACACAGCAAGTTTCTTTGAGAAATATGACACCTACGACACCTACGAGCTGATAGCATGCACGCACTCGCACTGGTTCCTGTCCAGTGAAGACCTGAAGGTCAGCGTAGAAATGCCCCTGGGTTTGGTCAAGAAGATGGTCCCTCTGGGCCAGAACGAAAACCAGTGCTTGTTCCTCCTCCCCGAGGATGACATGGAGGGCTGTGACCCGCTGGATTTCCGGGAACTTCACCAAATTATCCGTGAAATGACCATTGGCATGTACGTGTTCGGTCAGCTGCCGTCTATTTCTCTGGAGGCAAATTTCGACCAGAGCACCTCGTGTCAGCTGCCCCAGGCTTACGTGGACACCCGTCTTGGACAGGTGCTGATTAATATTGACTACATGATGAAGGCGCTATGGCACGGAGTCTACTTCCCCAAGGAGAAAAGGACAAAGTTTTCTGAGAAGTGGAGAAAAAGTTTGGATGTGAATTCCCAAGGGAAACCTGAAACGAAGAAGCCCTTTATTACAGAGTTCACCAGTGCAGGTAAAGAAAACTCTATTCTAGTATGGCAACCCTTTTTTACTGACCACCAGGGTATACTAGTAGAATAGCATGGAACTACTGGTAATTGATCCTTGTCTACAAACTGGTTTTCAAGTAAGTTCTTTGTAAATTTTGATCCTTATGGATGAATTCTTGTTGGAACACTAAACATTTCAAATTGAGAACTCGAAAACAGCTTAAGACATCTCAATATTCTTAATCATGTTTGATAGTGACAAGGTGCAAATTGCTATATTTCTTGGATTTTCATTTTCAAACTAAATAACTAAAAATGTGTCACTTCATAAGTTCATTAGTTTTGAAACTTTCCTGGCTGATATGGAAGTCACATTTTTAGAAAAGTAAATTAAAAGTATTAAATTAAAAAAAAAAAAAACAACTAATAAGTAGGCATTTGAAACCTTTGTACGATGCTGCACGTGCACAATTTTACTAGAGTAGGTACTAGAACATAAATATATGTAGACTAGTGACTTTTGCATAACCAGAAAACCCCTTCAGTTTTGAACAGTTTAATGCCCAACTGATATTGTTAAACCTAAGGGGACTCTTCTGAAGTGTTTTATAGTACTAGTAAATGCTGCTTAAACCCCTGAAATATGTTTGCATGTCGAATTAAACTCGTGCAAAGCTTTAACAGAAATCTTCGAGGGTAAAATCTGTCCCTTGACTTAATGCAGTTTTAACTTTCAGTTGCAAAGCAGTGTTTGTTTACACAAAACTTTATGTGTTGACATAAGGAATATATCACATCTTAATGTTTGCACAAGTCATTTTCCTTCTTTATTAAGATCATTTTAAGCGGCAACCAATGAATTTTTATGAGGAAAGGTTCACTGGCACAGTGACACCTGTTCTGTTGATCAATTTAAAACTCCTAATTGAATATGAATAATACAACAGTCCACCTATTTAACTGTTTAGGCTAATGGTCCATTCAGATGCCAGGGGCCATTTTACAAAATAACCGTATCCTGAAAATTGGTTCAAATTTTTGGACCAGATTTTGAATCTACTTCAGTTCTACATCAATCCATAGCAGCCCTAGTAAACAAACAAGTAAATATATTACTAATAATTTTAGCAACGCATTTAAATCTGGACTCTAGGCAAAATGCATAATTTCATTTAAAAAGTACTGTATGAAGCAAAATATTAAGAAATGTCATCCCCAGTGTGATTTTCGTCATTTGTGATGCAAGTTTGGTTTCATTAATCAAGATATACTTGAAAAAAGTTCACTTGTCTGGTCCAAAAAGACCATGTGTGTCTGGACTTTGTGCATACACTGCAGGGGCGGATCCAGAGCTATTTACTGACAGTCTTCCAAATAATCTTTGTTGATTCATCCTCTAATTTTGACCGTCTTCCAACAGAAAACATTAGATACCCGTCAATGTAAACTTGAAAATCTGACCGTCTTCCGGAAGACCCAGAAGACGGCCTAAATCCGCCCCTGCACTGTATTCATACTAGTATGAACATGGTGTTAACTGAGATTCAGATTGATCTTAATCATTGCCAGATTAATAATTTATAGAAAGTTAATTAATTCTTGGCATCTTTGTGATGTATTTTACATGTTGACATCCCTGAACCTTCTAATAATGAAGCGACGTGAACTATTTGACTTTGACCATGACTTTCATGAAACATAAAGCCACAATATTTCCTTTTTGTAATTAATCTCTTTGTGAAACATATTCACTGACAAGCAGTTTTACATTTTTAAGTTGAAAATTAAAGCAGCACTGTTGTTTACGGGTACTGAGAAATGGTTTATTATATAGAATTAGAAATAAATACTAGTAGGTGAAAAGTTAAAGCCAAAAAAATGAATAAATAAAAATAGAAAATGATTTTAATTAAAATTTATAATAATAAGAACCGACTTCAATGTCTTAATTTTTGTTTCAAGTTTTTGATAATGAAACAGACATGTAACCAGTGAGTATTATTGATTTTAAGGGTTACATAGACTTGGACAACCTTGTATTAATATTGTCACAGTAATTAAAAGTAAACTTAGTCTAGGATTATGTTGTATTTACATGTTGCCTAGCAACAAGACCTCTTGCAGCCAAGAAGGATTTAAGGTTTGCAAGTAAGCTGCTTAATAAGATTAAGATTATTGTAGAAACTAAGATCAATTTACCTAGCAGTTGGTCCAAATTTTGTTAGCCATACACAGCATTTGGACCTAGACTAAAGTACTAGTACTGGCTTATTTTAAGTCCACAATTGCAAATAATTCTCTTATTATTATTTTTTTTTTTTCATTTTATTTTTTTTATGAAGGAACTAGTAATACAATTTCTCTATAAAATAAATCAGTGGTGCCATTATAGTTATATTGATGTTCACATTATTGTGATAGGTCAAATTGTCCTCTTGTATCTAGTATGGCATGTGCGTGTGTGCACAGGTACTGGCACTGATACATGCTCATGAACATACAAGCCCCTACTGGTACGTACACGTCATAATGTGAATAGTTTCATGGTATGTTTTGCCTTACATGCCATAATATAGAAACAATGTTTTACATATATATTGTGTTCTTATTTTTAAACCGTTAAGATTAATTTTGATGCTGTGAAAATTAACAAAATGTGAAAGAAAATGGCATGGGATATTTAACATCCACTGTTAATCATGCTTGGATCATGTTTTCTGTCTCTACTTTCGCAGGCATGTTGGACATCACTAAAGATCCCGACTACTCCAAGGCCTACGAAGACATGCCAGAGGAAGACCAAAATAACGTCACTGTCATGGAGGATAAACGTTTCTTCATGAGTCATGTAGACGATATCCTGATGCAGATGACTGGCTATCAGAACAAGGTCTATCAGGACCGCTGCACTTTCCTCATCGACGCAGACTGGTCCGTCAGCAGTGTGATTAAGTTGGCGGAAGACGTGCTGGACCACGATGGCTACATGCGTCTTAAATCGCGGCTGCGGAACCAGCAGATCGTGATAAAGCAGTCCCTGGGGAATAAAATTGAGATTAAGCGTCAGCTCAAGTTGCTCAAGTTTATCAGCTTCATGGTGCCATTTTTGTGTGCAATGCGGAAAAGGATGAAGATTCCTGACCTGACCCGACTACTGCCCAACATGACAGGTAACGGAATTACTTCTCCAAGACTGTATTCCCAGAGCTTTTAGATCGATCTATCCCCGCGGGGAGTCTCACTATATTACTGTCAGATAATCCGGCTTAAATGTCCGTCCCGCCTACTACAAGCTGTAAGGGGGTAATTAACTTTCGTGTCCGCTGGGCTGACAGCTATTTAGCGTGAACCCCCAGGGAGTTAGGTCGATCTAAAGTAGATCGATCTAATCTCTGGAAATGGGGTGCAAGACTTATGGTTTTCTGATACTCCTAACTTTGTACTTTCTAACATAATGTCAGCTAACTTAAAAAACTTTTGCGTAAACATGTTTGAATAACATTTACAAAACTTTTTTATGATAGAAATTAATTCATATTGATCAAATCAATCGAATAATTACTATAAGAAATAAACAGTTTTAAATGTGTCAGTCTTCTAGTTGCTCAGACAAGTAGGCCTCAACTATGTATATATTAAAATTACAAAAAAAATACATCATAATGTTAAGTAAAAGGTCTGTTAGAGTAAATCAAATGTATAGAATATTAAAAATAAGTCTGAGAATGACATCTGTACAAAAAAAAAATAATAATAATAAATAAATAAAAAAAATACAAGAAATGTACAAGAACAGTCAAAATAAATGGCGAAGGTAGACAATTGATGGTAATTGTTTTTCTGTTTTTTTCCTATCAGGTGATGAGGTTAGGACTGAGAGAGAACTCCCCCCTCTTATACTTACTAATGACTACAAGTGCAAGAACTTTGGTTTCCATAATCAGTATTTCCACCTTCATGGAGGTAAGCTATGTGACAAACGCTTTATTCATTTTTATTAACATTTTACATTGGATTCACTTCATCATAGCTGCTTGAAAAGTTTTAAACTGAATTTCTATTTTTCTAAAACTTTAGTTGTGCTGTCCTTGGTGTAATGCAATTGTCATGTTTTTTTTTATTAATTACCTTAAATATCTTACAGTTTTTTTTTTTGTTTTTTTTTTTCATTTTTTTTTTCATCATCTGTATATTATTATCACTAGGTGTACAGTTTGCGTACGAGACGTCCAATCCAGAGCCGCTGCCATCCGCCATCCAGCAGGAGACGCAGGCGCTCATGGATGCCGCCATTGCTCACAATAATAAAATCCTTGACCCAGATGTTCCTGTGACAGACTTTTATCCCATACCCATTAAGGAGATTGATGGGAAAAGGTATATTTATAATAAAATTGTATTTTTTTGCCTATGATCTTAAGTTACGTTTTTAAATGTTCGTTAGTGCTTTCATTCAAGTTACTTTTAAAAGGCCACATTTTAATCTTCATTGAAATTATATGTTGCTTATAAAATACCACAGTTTACTTCATACGAGAGAACTTTTCAGATAATTATTTGATGCAATTTGACTGCATAAGTTGCATAAGTTCTCTGTCAACATTTCTCCTCCCATTTTTTTATGAAGTGAGTGATATGCAAATGGGCAAGATACATGTATATGTGTAAGCTTTCATTGTTATCATCTTTCAGTTCTAATTCAGATACCACATCTGTGTGTAGACTAAGATAATTTACACCCTCCCCTCTCTCTATTACTGTGAACAGCAATGTTGAGAAAGATTACATATTTTACATTGTTTTTATCATTTTTTACAGGTACTACGTCTTTGCTCTGGACTTCGAAACCTTTCACCCTGTCCCGCCTCAGAAGCCGAAATGGGTCAACGTGATGTCGGAGAAAATCCGTGACTTGAAAATGAAGCGTCCTCCAATGTCTGAGCACCAGGTGTTTGAGTACTTCAAGAAGTATTTTGGTTATAAAAAGGCAATGAAGTGTAAGGTGAGAGAGAGAAATAAGATAAATGAATAACAGAAAAAGTAGGTCAAGGTGTTAAAGCAGATAAAAGGGGATAAAATATGTGTTGGTGATAGTTGAGCTTGATCTTTGTTTACATACTTCCATGAGTAGATATTTTCTAGGAGATGGAGTCAACTTTTTGTTGGTTGGAATTAATAAAGTTTTCAATATAAACACATGCCTATTTATAATAATATAGATATTTTGAAATTCATATAGTTTTTATTTGCTGTTACACAATTATACTTTTATTTAAATAAGATAAAATTGATAAGATTAATTTTTGAAAAATAAAATTTCAGTTATTATGACAATTTTCAACTTTTCCATTACCCAGACCCCCCAGGTTGGTTTACGAGAGGCTGCCAGACGAGGGTTGGTGGCTGCCTTCCACGGTCTTCTCCGGCGTTGTCCCATCCCTCGGCTGTCAAAACCTGACGACCAGGGATTTTATCTAGCGCACCACGCCGCCATGTTTAATAACCCTCATGTCCTCGGCTGGATGATTATACAGCAGCTTGATGTTACACAGAAAAGGTTCGATAACTTCGCCTCTGTAGGTAAGTGTTGGATAGTTCTATGTCCTCTAACTTGGGGAATATATACATGAGAACACAAAATTTTTAAATTTTATACTGTAAGTTTTAATTTTTTTGGAGGAATGAAGATATGTTAACACTAAAAGATATACTGAATTTAAATTCATAGTCTGAGCCAAAAATAAAATGATCATTTGGAATGTTTCAAAAAATTTTTCTGAAAGTTATCCATGCTGTTTTTTTTTTTCATTATCCAATATTTTCTTGTTCTTTTATATGCTTTGAGATCATAGATTCCAAATGTTTCTCTAAAACATATTTTACAGAATGTTTTGTGTAGAATTAAAATTTTAACAGCTTCAGCATGTGCTAAATTTAGTTGCAGCATGAAAGGCAATTTATACAAAGTATTATATAAATATTATATGATGGATTAACAGAGAGATATTTATTTAGTAGAAGTACTTGTAGATGTGAACATTGACAAAGCATTAAGTTTTGCATGGGTGCCAGTAAAAAGCATGTGGTTGAAATCATCAGATACAGGCAGTATTGTGTATGACAAAATGGATATAACAGCATGAAAACATTAAATTTCACTTTGAAGATAATGAAATATGACAACAAGGTCATAGGTCATCAATCTTTGAATGATATGATTTTTTTTTCTGATGAAGATGGCATTTCATGGGTTTATTTTATATAATCATAGACATGTAGGAGATGATTCAAACAAAGAGAACTGCAATCAAACAATGGTGACTTTATCAGCACATGTGCATGCACCCACACTCTCTCACACACACACACACACACACACACACACGTGCAAATTCCATCATTTAATATAGCAGTCATACACATGCAGACATACACCCCATTTCCATAGATTAGATCGACCTACTTTAGATCGACCTAACTCCCTGGGGGTTCACGCTAAAAAGCTGTCAGCCGAGCGGACACGAAAGTTAATTACCCCCTTACAGCTTGTAGTAGGCGGGACAGACATTTAAGTCGGATTATCTGAGAGTAATCTAGTGAGACTCCCCGCGGGGATAGATCGATCTAAAATCTATGGAAATAGAGCCATATACTGCTATAGATTTGTTTGTACACATGCAAAAGGGAACACTTAGAATGTCACAAGGACATGCCTACACACACATGCATGTGCTCACACACACACACACACACACACACACACACACGTTCACATCCTGACACCTTTACAGATATCATTATATGCTATATTTTCTTGCTGCTACGTTCTGATCACAGTCGGAGATGGAGGCGAGAGTTTATTCCGCTCCCAGTTCAAAGACCTTGGGTATACACTGGCACAGCTCCAGGCTTTAGATAACAATACCAGTTTACCATGGCAACAGCTGCAAGGTTTACAGAGCACTCTGTGTCGTATACTCCCCATGCACGAACATGTGCATGTGTACATGTGTGCGCGCTCTCGTGACAAGTACCGTGCATGACAAAGTCACAATGTTACACATAAACCGTATGGTTATATATGGGAAGTTTTGTCATGATCTGACCTTCCTTTGCATCCTGAAACATTTAGCAGCAGTGACGCTTTATTTTGACAATTCTGTGTTTTTTCAAGCCTCTCTGAACAATGCACATAATCATGCATACATGTGTACACCTTCTATATATCAGTTACGGTTTCTTGATGGGAATGTACAGTACAACTGTTACTGCACCCCCCCCCCCTTCCCTTCATTGCACAAACAAAACATTATTTATCAAAAAAATATAAAAATGGATGGATTTTGCTTGATTCAAGTATTTATAATATCTTGCCATTGCACTCCGATATTTATGTATATGTATGAATAATTTATTATAAGTTATACATGTCTGGGATGCACTGTCACAATATATTATGATCACATCACCATATCACAGTGTTGTATGTATCATTCATCCTAGAGCACTAAGTAACTTTCAGAACAGCTGTCTAACAGACCGCAGATCAAATATGATGACCAGCTAATAAAAACTTGTCACTTAATTCCCAATTACACACCGAATAGATTTCCGGTTACAGAACAAGCATTCAGGATGGTCAGCCATAATATTTGATCCACAGACCTGTTAGACCACTGAATGAACTGTTGATGTAGAATATGATGGTTGGATTTTTACCCACAAGCCAGTTAATATTTTTGCCATGAATGAAAGATTTATTTATTTATTTATTTATCATAACTGAAATCATTTTTTTTTTACTTTCTTATCATTTCATTTGTTTGACAGAAAAATTTTCTTAAGGCAACATTTGGCAAAAATGTCACAATTTGCTGACATGAATATAAACACTGAGCACTGTCACTTCCACTTTGAATTCACATCTTGTTTATAAACTTTAATATCATTCATAAGACTGAAATGTTTCAGAGATGATCTAAGAATCTTTAACACATGAAAATAGTCAATCATCAGATTTTAAGTAAGAAATATTAGGGCTACACATGAGAGGCATTCATTGCCAACTTATATGCAAGTAAAAAAGAGAAAAATGCTTAATGATATTCATATATTCACATATTTAAGCATTTTGCAAATGTTCTAAGTCAAGATTAAGCCCAGGAGAATTTAAAATTAATGTTCAAATGTAGTTTACTGACATGGTAATAATTATTTTCCTCACAAGGACTGGAGGTTGGAGAAGGAACTCCAGGCGTTTCCAGAGCCAACGAAGGTATAACGAAAACATGTGTATGCATGCTGAAACCCAACAACACATAGTTCCAGTGAAGACTTTTGTTGACGATGATTAACAATTGAAGTAGCTTAATTAATTTGCATGCTGGTTGTATTGGCGTACTTCCATGTATGGTGCTATATTTAATATTTAACACAGCTGTTTTTTCAGTGTTCTTTTACAGTGTCCCAATTTGCTGATACCTGTATGGGCTGTTATTTTATTATTGATATTATTATTTTTTTATTATAATATTATCCCAAGTTTTTAATTGGATTGAGTTATACCAAGTGAATTGATCTTAGTTGTGATTAGGATATATGTAACCATTTACTATAGCTCAGAATATTCAGTATTGATGATACTTATCTGTTACCTTAGCATGGCAGATATAGAAATTAAACATGCATGCCAGCCAAAGCCTTTAAATATATTAATTTCAAATTTTTTTTTTTCATTTATTAATCAAAGTAATCAACCCTGCACTTATTTGTTTACAGGAGTGTTGCACCGAGTGAAGTTTTTATTTGGTATTGTTTCACAAAATTAATGCTATTTTTCTTTTTTGATGAAAGGAGGTATTGCAGTTCATTGTAACAAAATTGAAATTCTATATAACATAGTAACATTGAAATAAATTGATTTCACATTTTTCTTTGATGTGCAATTTTGAGTCAGTGATAAGTTTGTAGGGCATTTTTTTCTTTTAGTCAAACCATCTCCTGGCATAAATAAAAGCTACTGGTTTACATACAAATTGATCGTATGATTTTTTTTTCTGCAAGGTGTAAAAAATCAAGGAATATGTACCTTGTATAGAACTATTGTTAAACCTGGTCTATTCTTTTGGTCCATGTTGAAAGGTCTATTCTCAGTATGTCCAATGTTCAATTCTATCAAATCCAGGCATGTACTTTTGGTTCTCAACCTTTAGATTTCATTCCATTTCATGCCAGATACTTAATGCATGCTACAGCAAATTGATGGACAAAACTGTCAAACTGACAAGTGAAAAAAAAAAAAAACAAAACAAAAAGAAACAAACATCACTTTGTAGTATTCAAACTGTCACTTTATTAGAATACCTGTATCAGTTATTTTGGAATACTTGCCCTTTTCAGGTCCTACTCCCCTCCATCTTGCAGCCCGTTGCGGCTCCCTGGACACTGCGGCATGCCTGATGAGTATGCCGTTCAGTAACCCTCTCATCCATGACAGCATTGGCTGGGCGCCTGTGCATCACGCCGCGTTCTTTGATAACGCCCCTGTGTTACAACTGATGATCAGGAGGCAGCCGGCTCTGCTGGAGTTACCCACCAAAAATGAGTAAGTTCTGTTTGAGGGATAATGTATAATTATTAAGCCTAATTAAAGTTTCTCAAAGAAATTTTACATCGGGTTGCAACCGGATGTGTCTTTATATTTGGCATGTACATTTTTAAGAAAGGGGGACTTATTGTAGCCAAGCACAATTATCACCACATTGATTAACTTTTTTTTTGCAAATGCTTAAAATTTACAAATGTACTTTTGAATTATTTTTTATTGTTATAAAAGTTATTTGAAAAATGATAACATTATACAATATTGAATAATATTTTAATGTTCTATGGCATTTGGAAGAACTGTTTTATAATAGTTATTAAAAATTTACTAATCAGGATCATGATTAAAGGGATAATAACTCCTCGTATGAGATCTATATTTCACAATAAAAACATTGTGAATAATTCATAGAAATATAATATATTCTGTTTTACCACAAAAACGGCAGTTATAGCTATTATTCTGATATCTGAGCTTGTCTTTAGACCGTGTGACCTCCATTGATGGCTATACTCTGTTAAAACAAGAAACCAAACTTTTTAGAAAAAAAACCAGGGACTAACTTTGAATGTAAAAATGGATTCATTAACCATTAGTAAGTATGGGAAAATTGTTGTTTACTCCAGGAAAATTCATTTTTTGGCGAAACGAAGAGTTATTATCCCTATAATACATCACAGTTGTACCTTTATTTGAATTGATCATCATAACGAAAATTTCAACCTTCCAGTCTCAGATCCCCTCCCTTGCTGCTGGCGGCAGGTGCTGGGGCGCTGGACTGCGTGATATGTCTGATCAACCTCCAAGCTAAGATCACAGCCTGTGACTCCAACAAGAACAACATGGTTCACCTGGCCACCCTCAAACTACACACACACGTCCTGGAGTGGCTGATCAAGTGGGACAACAAGGAACTGCCCGTCTGGGACTTACTCGTAGGTAAGTTGGTTGGTTGGTTTGCTTGTTACCATGGCAACTGTGATGTATTAGTGTATATCAGTCAACAGAGGACCTTCTGAGTAATGGTTGTTGGGTACTAGTAGCAGGACAATTCCCCCCCCCCCCCCCCCTCCGAAGAATATATATATATTTATATAATATTTATATAATATATTTATAAGTATAAATGTAAAGTAAAGAGTACAAAGTTCAAATCTTTTCATTCAGCAGTTGTTGTCAGTGTAACTGTAGAATGGTACACTGGTACTGGAGATTTTCAGTAAATAAACTTGTGGTTGCAACATTTGTTTAATTGTTATATCTCAATACTGAAATCATTGTATCTTATTTAAAAAAGAGAGAAAAACATAATTTAAAAAAAAATGTTAGCAGCTCAGCCTGCATAAGCAATGAGTGGCATAAGTGATATCTCAGGACCAATTAACAATTAAAATCCATAGGAAATAGGAAGTAATTTAACACAGATAATAAGAAACCTCACACTGGTTCTGTATTCAGTGTATTGAAACTCTCTCTCTGTTCTAGGAATGATGAAGAACGAGGACATCAAGAAGAAGGACAGTGCTGTGAAGTGTATGGAAACTCTGTCTACTTCAGATCCCTTACACTGGCAGTCAGTACTTAAGGCAGGTAGGTACATTTGTTGTGAAGTTATATAAGGGAAATATCCAGGTTTTCTTGAGATGGTTGATGCTTAATTTCATCCAGGCATGTTTTTAGTTTTTGAAACTTAAAATTGAGTGATCCATCTTTGATCTACATGTATTTCGTTGCAATGATTTTTTTCTAATAATTGTACAAGAATATTTCATTTTCACTGACAGTATAGTAGACAAAATGCTTAATTTTTAAAAGCGGTTCTATGTAAATTAAGGGAATTATTTGGTAAAAATTGATAATAGTAGCATCAGACAAGTGTGATATTTAAAATGTTTTACAAAAATTACAGGTGGTGTTTCTGCCCTGGTGGAATTGCTCAAACTCGACAACGAAGAAATCCAGGCCGTTGCTGCGGCTACATTATGCAACATATCAGAACACGAACCAATCAGGCATGCTCTCACAACTGCTCAAGCTGGACCAATCCTCATCAAGCTCTTATCCTCCCCTGTGGATGACATCCAATCCCGTGCTGCGATAATATTATCAGACTTGGCGTGTGTCGATAACAACCAGGACTCCATAACGGACCAAGGAGGCATTCAGCCATTGGTCAATTTATTGGACTCAGTGCTTGAGGATGTGTTGGTGAACGCAGTGAACGCGATCCGTGTGATGTGCACAAATAATAACACCAACCAGTCGTGTGTGGCGGAGTGCGGAGGCATTGAGCCACTGGTGGAGTTCCTGACTGTCAACTCAGGTGATAGCTCTTAGCAAAATGTCAGGCCTGCTGCAAATTTGTAGAAATATTGCAGCAAACTGCAATTCGTTCTTGCAAATGTGCTGCAATATGGCTGCAAATCAGCAGCAATTAATTTTTTTTCAAACCCCTGCAAACGTGTTGCTACAAACCTTTAGAGAGAGAGAGAGATTACATTTGGGAGAGAGAGAGAGAGAGTGATACATGTTTCATATGAGAGAACAGGGAAAAGAAGGGACTTCACCTATTGCATTTTGACGTTTCATATTGCAGTATATTTTATTATCTTTTAAAATTCAGCTAAAATTTTTGACTATGTGTGCAACTGAAATTTTCAGATATTCTTCAAGCTGCGGCATCAGCCGCCATTGCAGCTCTTTGCCGTGGACATCGTAAGAACCAGGATGCAGTAGTGGCAGAGGGCGCAGTCAGGTGCTTTAAATTAAATCATAAATAAATAACCCTTATCTTATACATAACAGCAACAGATCTAAAACTGAAAATGAGTTTATTTTTGTTATAACTTATTCAATTCAAAAATTTACTTGTTTTATTATTAGATCTTCATCTAATATAAAATGCCTGTGAACATGTAAAAATAACCTGTCTAGAAATGGAAAGTAAGTTTATTTTATCATAATTAAATTCCGTCCATGTTTTTATGAACTGTAGGCCATTGGTCAACCTGATTAAGGGGCGTGGCAACATCACAGTGCAGGTCAAGGCCGCGGCCGCAGTGGAGGCGTTGGCTGAGAACAACCCTCCCAGTCAACATGCTTTTCTGGAGCTGGAGTGTCCTAAAGTACTCACCAAGTTCTTTAAGGTTAGTCTATCTCTTGAATATATAATTAATAAAATTTATAAATATATACTTGAATAGTAAACCCTTTAATTGTTTTTGTGATAGTGAAAATGATAATTTAAAAGCACATTTTTTTTTTCATAACAGTTTTGGATAGAGTGTATCAAGCTAAATTTGCACTCAAGTCAGTATAAATTTATTAAATAAATAATTTTGTCTTTGAAAGCCAAAGTTATATATGAATTGTGTTCCTTTAGAGATTTACGAAAAGAAAATGCTGTCATTTAATGTGTGTGCAATAAAATTGTAAATACAAAATCAGAAAATTGACGTTGAGTTTCTGTAAAATAACTGTTCTAATCACAATATCCATAGGTGTGGTCAGTATCAGTGAAGGAACAGGGGGCCACAGCACTGTGGGCGTTAGCTGGGCACACCCACAGACAGCAGAAGTTTATAGCAGAGAGGATAGGTGTTCATCAACTCATTGAGATGTTGTTGTCTGGGTCTGAGAAGTTACAGTTTGTAGGTATGTGAGATGCTTGAATTAGTTTCTTTTTGTTAATCCTACTACATTTAAAACCAGTAGATGGGAGTATTTCGTTAGGCATTTGTCTTGGCTATTGTATGTTAATCCACAGTTATTTTGCATTCTATTATAAGGATTTAATTACAAGCTATGAATGAGTTATTTGTTGTGGAATTAAAAAAAAAAATAATAAAAAAAACTACGAGTGACTTTTTTGCAGTCATTCCTTATAACTTTCTAGACATTAGCAACATGCAAGGTCTGAAATATTTTATGGCAGTAAAATATGACAAAAAATATTTCATGTTGTAACTTATGACAAATATGAAAAGATATATTTGATTTAACACCTTGAGTGAAAGTCATGTTAATAAATTATAAGGTTGCCGAGCTGTGATTGCCTTGAGCAGAGAAAACATGGACAACCAGAGCAAGATGACCAATGAAGGCGGCATCTCACCCCTGGTCAGATTGCTGCGGTCAAACAACACCACAGAGAGGGTGCTGAGACAGGTCATTGAGACCCTGGGAACACTGTGTGTGGGTAAGGTGTCCACTCCAAACACCTTGATCTCTCTCTTTTTCTTCTCTCTCTCTCACACACACACATACTCTGACACTCTCTCTCTCTCTCTCTCTGTCTTTCTCTCTCTCACTTCTCCCTTCCTCTCTTTCTTACTCCCTTTCTTTCTCTCTCTCTCTCTCTATTTCTCTTCCTCTCTTTCTCTCTATTTCACACACACACACTCTCTCTCTGTCTCCCTTTTATTCACACTCTCTCTCTCTCTCTCTCTCTCTCTCTCTCTCTCTCAGGCATACGCAGACAGACCTATATTTTCTTTTAATTATAAAAAAAAGAAGTATGGGTGACATTTTCGTTCACTCTTATCATTTATTGATACTTATTTTATTTATCTATTTTAAAGCATTTACTTTTAAAATATTGGCATTGAAACATTGCTTATATCACCCTCCAGGCGTTGCCCACAGAAACAACAAACTGGTGCAGAAGAAGATAGCAGAAGAAAACGGCATCAGTATCCTTGTGAAGCTCCTGGTGAAGCCTCCGTCTCCAGACATCCAGGTGGAGGTGGCCAACACGCTGGGATGTATTGTGCTGTGTAACACGGAGAACCAGGAACTGCTGAAGGCAGAGACGGATTTCAAGTTCAACTTGCTGCTGGATTTGCTGGTGTCCAAGAAAATGGTAATATTTTATTTTTTTTTTTTTTTTTAATTAAAGATCAGCAAAAACCAGTTCTTACCACTTTTGACAGTTTATAAAATTAAAATCAAAAGAGAATATCTCAAAAGGTGCTCCCTGACCCTAAGTCATATCGATTCATTAAATTCTTTAGACACAAAATCTCCTCTTTAATCACTAGTTGTTCAGTCTCTGCAAAAAATTGAAAACCAAAGAACATTCAGTGTGAAAATTATCTAACATGAGGTATGGCATATTTCAGAATATCCGCCTGAAGGCAGGCATGGCTCTGGCTGTGTTTGCATTTAACAACACCCCACAGCAGTATAACATCAGAGAGGCAGGAGGCATCAAGTACAGCTGCTTTAAAGATCTGCTGGAGAGTGACAAGGAGGACTGGCAGGCATTTGCTGCATTCCAGGTACTGGCAAATATTAGGGGGGTTATCTGGGTAAGGTAGGGTGGAAATGTGGGGCTGGTACAAGGAGGACTGGCAGGCATTTGCTGCATTCCAGGTATGACAGAGAGAGGCAGGGGTTGTCTGGGTAATGTAGGGTGGAGGTGAGGGGCTGGTACAAGGAGGACTGGCAGGCATTTGCTGC
>NW_019773781.1:216341-245504 GCF_001039355.2 Lingula anatina
AAGGTGGGGTGGAGATGAGAGGGCGGTACAAGGAGGACTGGCAGGCCTTTGCTGCATTCCAGGTATGGCAGAGATTGGGGGTTATCTGGGGAAGGTGGGGGGGGGTATGGCAGAGAGAGGCAGGGGTTGCCTGGGTAAGGTATATACGTAGGGTGGAGATGAGGGGCTGGTACAAGGAGGACTGGCAGGTGTTTGCTGCCTTCTAGGTATGACAACACTGGCAAAATAGGGGGATTTACCTGGGGAAGGAGGGGTGGGGACTGTACAACAAGGAGTAATGACATACTTTGCTGCATTCCAGGTACTGGCAGATAGGGGTGGGGGGGGTGTTGGGAAAAGGAGAGATGGGGTGGTAACACGAGGAGTGGCCAGCATAGAGTGTATGTTGTTCTTCAGGTATGACAGCACTGGCAGAGATGAGTTTTACCTGGGTAAGGGGGCAGTTGATGGGGGTGAGGGAGCACAAGGTGAATGAAATGGACCAGAGCAGCCCCATGGAAGGGATTGAATATTGGTCAGAATGAAACATTTTTGTATGGCATCTCATATACAAAATGAGTACCAAGGAAAAGCAATAATACTTATGCCAGTGAATTCAGTACATATGTCACATTAATTAACTTCTGAATATTTTCCCTCCACAGATTGTGGTTCTGGCCAGAGTGATAGTGGACATAGACCAGGTGACGCTGACCGCTAGAGGAGTGACCACACTGGTCAGACTGCTGGGGTCACATGAACACAACACGGTCATTCTGGCAGGTATGGCTTTACCTTGACCTTCTTACTTTCCTACCTTGATCCTATCCAAATTTTATAGATGGAATTTGATCTGCCTTACACCATTTTGAGTCAGTCACTGCACTTACACAATCACAGTCTTGTTCTAATTAATTCATCAGCTGGTTGACCTCCATTTTGACCTGTTTATTTCATAAAATGGTTGACTTCTCTCTTTAGCCAATTACTTGACCAAACAGCTTGCCATCTTGCCTAAGTAACTATGTTTTATCTTGGAGGTATATATATATGTATTATAATCATAATAGCTAGTTTCAAAATTTTACCCTAACCTTCACATGATTTTGACATTGCCAATGAATAATTCAAATTTGTTGACATAAATTCCATTGTATCCTGTTCCAAGACTGTCACTGGCCCAGATCTTTACTCACACCTTTTCTTCCCTGTGTCTTCCAGGCAGCTTCATGGCCAGTCTTGCCCACACTCGCGCAGGGATCCCAGACGCCATGATCACCTCTGGCGCCATCAACCATCTCCTGGAGCACCTGTTCTCTGACAGCGAAGAGGTCCGTTCGGCCGTTGCCTGTGCTCTGGGGTACCTCTCCTTCAACAAGACAGCAGCGAGGGCGCTACTTGTGGCCTGCAGGAACCGCCCCAAGTATTACGACCTGCTCATGGACAATATTGGGCTGAATCCAAAGATCAGCGCTGACTTTGTGGATGATTTTAAGCGAGCTAAGCTGGTTGGACTGCCATCGCAGAGGTACTGTAGTTTGTTCACGAGATGTTTATTTTAATGATGCTTTTACCTTCTATTACTTTACAAAGTTATTCACATGTTTTTTGTTGAAAAAAAAATGATATATTGATAGCTAGAAAGTCGGAAACTTATCACATTGGACATATTTATTTTATTTTTTTAATGTTATTTTTATTCATTTATTTTTTTTTTAATTTTTCAGCCTGGAAATTAATGGAGGGCCTCCCATTATTCCTCACAACATTGTGAGAGATGGTGAGTAATTTTTTTTTTTTTTTACAATTTTAGATTTATAAATTATTGAAGTTTTTTTTAACAGTTTGAACAATACATTTGTAAGTTATTGAAGTAAATTACATACTTGCAAGTATTTGAACTCATTTATTTATTTCAGCTATTGAAACAGTTATATGGATAGTGTGAAAAGGAAAAAACAGTTATTTTATATGAATGATGAGCAAGTTTTAACTTAAATATAATCTCTGTGAAAAGTTTGATAGAAGTGCATTGAATCTATTTAAAATATTTTTTCATCATCATCTTTTAAATTATCTCGCTCGCTCTCTAAACTACCACATGTACAGGATCTAAGCTAAAGAAAAACTTTCGGCCCACTAACTTCTATCGGCCGCCCAATAAAAAGGAGATAAAAGCTGAGCTCGGAACTTGCCGCAGCTTTCCTTTGCTGCATACTAACATGGCTACTGCTGATGCTGGGTAACATTGTTGATGTTGTCACCAACACGTCGACACTGTTACTGTTATCGTTACACCTCATGGGAGTCACAGCACCTTGTAGTGACATTCTGTTGTCTACGTCAGTTTTTTTTTTTTTTTTTTTTAATTTTATTTTTTTTTTGCAAAGTGTCAGGTCACTTATTACCATATTACACTATTAAAACCAAAGCACTTCTGACCTTTTATAAATACTGCATTATGATGCCAGAAAATCTGCCACTGGTTAATTTGGACATTTTTCCAATGACATACTCTGTTCATGCACTTTTGCTGCTGTCACTGATGGAAACATTGTTGTCAGCTACCCTCTACCAGGGCAAGTGATAGATTTTTTACAGATATACACAGATATGTCTCTAGCTAGATAGATGGTCATTTAGGGCTCAACTCACCCTGTTGAGGAATCCCATGTGGAAACAATTATCTCTGCGCGCGCGCCAAAGGCTTTGTACTTGCTCTGCATGAGCTGAGCTTCACAACGATGTGATAACTGCTCGTTACGCAACCAGTCTAAGGCTGTCACAGAAGAGCAAGTGATTGAAGTCAGAGTAATTAACTGTCTTGATTGCTGTCACCCAGACTTAGACTGGACCTGCTAGGTGGCAGTGCCTGAGCAGTTATGCAAACAATTATCAGCCATGTAATCAGCCTTGAGATTTCAGTACAGGGTGAGTTGAGCCCTAAATGACCATCCATCTAGCTAGAGACATATCTGTGAATATCTGTAAAAAAATCTATCACTCGCCCTGGTAGAGAGTAGTTGTCAGCTACCAAGTATACTACCGTTTTTACCCTTCACAACTTAACAGCACTATGCACTTAACAAAGTTTACATTCCTTTTAACTTAGTTCAGAGGAAAAAAAAAAGTCCAGTAAGATCTGATTAACTTCAACCATTTCCCAGTGTTGTGAGGTTACAAGAAAGTGGGATTTTTCCACCAGACAGAACTGCATCTTTTTCTTTTAAGTTAAAACTGCTTCACATATCTCTGGAAACCATTGTTTCTTCTTATCAACATAAACCTAGCACTCTGTTTTCCCAATTATAATCTCACATACATGATATTTCTGACCTCTCCCAGTTAAAGATGTGAACGTTTCCCATATAACCAGTTGTACAATCATTTAAACGCGCTAATACAGGTCAAGGTTTTGTCATCATTTACGTACATATCAGAGTTAATTGAAAGAAAAATTATTGTTATGGAAGAGGTAGACTCAAGACATAACTTTATTTATAATGACATCATGTTAGAACTCAATTAAAATGGTGTGTAAGAACTATCTGCAGACGAAAATTATCAGGTAAGAACCAGGCTCCAGCAGTACATTTAAGTAATTTTAACGTAAATGAATATTTCAGGAAACAGACCTTACACCACCCACAGCTTCCGTCGCCCTCCCCCAAGTTCCCCGCCATCATCAGTAGGACGCGCCAAATCCGCACCCGCGCTTCGCAACAGGACCTCGGCCCTTTCGGCAGCGCAAGATGGTGAGCAGTACAATAATTAGTTTTGTGCATAAGTGTTTTTGCTTGTTTAGACTTTAGTGAACAATTGTTTTTAGTTAATATATGTGATGAAAAATTTTGTGTAAGGATTGTTGATTTTGTTTAAAAGTTGATGAAGTCGTAAATATGAGTTTGGTTTGTTAGAATTTTGGGTACAGAGTAGAGTAATGAATATGTTAATAGCATTTAATGTTTATGACCACTGATTTGAGTTATTTTTGTCCCTATTATTATTGTTTCTTTTCATATTTTCACTTTTTGATTATGGAATTAAATTGTATTTGTGTCATATATTTTAGAGAAACAGCAACAGTACCTATAGTTGTTTACCAGCTAGACAAGTGCAAGTTGATCTTAACATACAGTTACTGATTTACAATTGCTTACTGTTAGTATCCTTTTTAATTCTGAATTTTAAATCTTTTCAGGAAAATCATTTTTAAGTAAGCGTAGTGGCTCTCCAGTCTCTCCAGAGAGATCTTCCAAAGCAGTGGGCGCCATGAAAACATCCATTGGTGCCTGGAAAAAATGACGACTGTTAAAATTTTTGACAGTGTAAATATTTAATGAAGACCGGGGAAAGAGACAGATAAAAAAGAACATTGTACAGGCTATTTGTATTATTGTTGGTTTGCTGTGTGAGAGATGAAGTTGGGCAGGGCTGTAAAGGAATGGGGGGGGGGGGGGGGGAGTGGACTTGAACATTCCCTGATCAGATGAAAATGCTCAGACTTAGTCTTTTAGATACTGGGGAGGGGGGAGATTTTTGGGGGGGTATAAGATATAATTGCTGTGCTTGCTTTTTTCGATGAAGTACAAAAATAGAACATAAGAAGTTTGATTTTATAGGGAATAAAACAGCTGTGATGGCCATGGTCAGTTGTGGCAAAAAAGTTTTCCTTTCATCAAAATTATATTTATATGATTATCATCATCATATACATGTATTATATTATATGTGTAAGGAGCATTGACAATGAACCATTTTATGACTTTGAAATACAATCCAATTTCCTCAGAGAAAGTAGGCTCCAGTTTTCCTACATGTGTGTGTATATATATTCCTGGCACTCTTTACTGTACCCCGGGGTAAATAGAGAAGACTGTACACCTAGGCTATGAGAAACGACTCGAGAACAAGATGCTGTTTATTTGCAGGCTTCTACTGTAGCGTAGTAAGCATTATGTATCTTATCATTAACGTTATAATGGTGTCAACTTATTCAAAGAGCGCAGCTTGGTGAATTATTTGTAAGTTATTTAATTTTAAATTATGTATATTTTCTATTTTTATTTTATTGCATTGTTTTTATATTTTGTTTGAAGAAGACTTCGACTGCTTTCCCAAAAAACTGATGTAAATAGGCGTAATCTGACACAGGGTTTATCTTTGTATTGAAGCCTTATATTTTTAACAGAAATGATCATTGCTCAGTTAGAATATTGTCATAGCAGTTCTGTTGCTTTTTCAAGCTGTATACTACGCTGCATTATACTGTATAGCATATGCTAAACAGGCGACAGTTAAGTTTTTTTTTTTTTTTTAATTTATTTATATTTTACAATAATGTATATTTTGTGTGCTATTGAGTAGCAAGCTTTATTTTTAGATGTGATATTATGTATGAATACCATCCATTTTGTTATAATTTTTTAAAATATTATCTTACGTATGACAGGTTATTAAATACCCAATGCGTTCTCCTCGAGAATGTAAAGCCAACAATGGAAAAAGATGCTAAGCCGTCCATGTTTGTTAAAGTATAACTCAATGAGATATTACAATTTACGTATATATTTACGAAGAACAGAAGACACATTGCGTTTTATTACAATAAAGTGTTTCTTGTAATGCATAGTTTCTGTTCACACTGTTGGGTCATCTCTCTCTTTCTCTTTTGCTCTCAACATTAAACTATATTAAAGATATGTTGTCACCCTTCGCCCAAAACTCCTCATTTACTGCCTTACGTACATTCTTTTGGGTAATAGATAGATCGTCAGTGTTCAGTGACTCAGTTAATTAACATTTAGACATACATCATCTTACGGGTGACGTCATAATTGCGATTTTTGGGTAAAAACTGAAAAACCCGTTTCTCAAATTTTGCATTTACCTGAGCTCCGACGATAATCGTTTCAACGCTGATTTAATGACACCAATTAGTACTCCAAAATCCTGCCAGCGATTTATCTTAAAATAATAGTTCAGATTATATCGTTGATAGAGCAAAACAGTGCCTCTGTGCAGTGAAAATCTGTAACTAAGAGCTCATAACTCCACCACAAAAACATTTAAACCAAAATGACGGCACGGGATTGTAGCCTATTCACTTGTGGCCAACTCTGCCAATTTTCGTGATAAAATCTTGTCAGTCAGGGATGAAGTTACGCCCCATACCGATTGCTATCCCACCTCAAAATAGAAAAGTGTTAAATAGACGAATAAAGATTTGAGTTGCCTATGCTTATACATTGCAACGAGAATAATAAACGCCGACATATATAAATTTGACATTTGATGTGGGGGTTTTGGGTATATGTTTGGGGTAGTTCACTATAGCATGCTATGACCAAAAACCAGTGTTTCATGGAGAAATTGCCAAGCTCAAGATTTCTGCAATGTCATAAATATTTAAAAATCTATATTAAAAAAAGTAATTAGGCAGCCGCTACCAAAGTACAGCTAACCTTAGATAAATATAAAGGGCATAATTTGCCACTATGATCGGGTCTCTGGGCCTTCCTTCCTTTTTGAGATAACGGAAACAAACCTTTTTTGAGCCCGTTTGGCCATTAGCGAATTTGACCTTGACCTACTTACATAAAAGTAGGTCATTATCTGTGGATTTGGCTCAGTATCATTGACCATAAGGCCCTTAGCCATATGGCTTATACTTTAGGCCTAATGGCAATTTCAAATTTTACAAATGTTGCCTTTAAAAGCCCCTGTGACCTTGAAAAGTAGGTCAAGGTCACTGAAACTTGGTCTATGGCATATTCTTACCATGGGCTACCTATGTAAATTATTTCAGATTTTTTGCGAAAAAAAACGCGCGGAAATAATAATAATAATAATAATAATAATAATAATACCAAAAACAATAGTATTCCTCTATGGGGAATCCTAAAAATAAACCCCCGACCATACTCCCTACCCACTGTTTAAGATGTAGATCTACACATGTTACGAAGGTTGTCATCACAAAGCTGTGATAATTGCAGTCATTTGTACTTTCAGTCCCATTAACTGCATTTTAAGCTAATAAAATTTAACTGACAGCAGTCACTTGGGAAATTTATATGTTGCTTTATAAATTTATTTAGATTAATCATGAAATAAAAATCCTATGCAGTACGTACAGTAGTTTCTTGAAGCTGATCGAATAGAATATGCTAAAGTCTCGGTCACAACTGGACGCACGAATTTTAGGATCGTATGGCCTCTGCGAATTTTGGGTGCAGCGGAGGTCGTGGAGTTCGTACAGGTAGAGGAAAGTTTGCAATGGAAGGCGCAAGCCTGCCTTATGAGTCGCAGGGTCCACGTGAGAAGCAGGGACGCTACTTGCAAGGTACGATGTACTCATTTCATGAGTTTGTCTTGCTACCTGCGTACGTGGCACGCACTCACCATTTATGAAGATAATACTACGCACGACGAAAGTAATTTCCTTTTGTTTCACACTTGCCTCACACGCTTGTATTGACGTACTGACCACGTAAGTCATTTTTGCCTCCTGTTCCCCCTTCTTTCTTTCCCCCTTCCTTCTTTTCTGTTCTCTTAGCTTCTTTCCCTTGCTTTTTGGAGGCATATTACAAGCAGATTGAGCAAATTTCGAATTTTTTGAAATGTTGTACACGAGGCACAAGCGACGTTATTTGTCGAGACACGAGCGTGATCGTGAGCACGTCTTTTATACTCCTGGCGTGGGGACAACGCACTTCCGCCGTGCTTTCGACTTTGCTTTTTAGCTGTGAGGGCGTACTCAACACGCAAAGGACACTTTCTCCTTCATTGTTTTCGACGTGCGTCTTGGACCACGCACGGCTCACTTGCATATTTCTCGCAAACTCCTTGCAAGTGGAACAAGTTACGTTTGCGGCCTCGCTGTTCGCATATTATTCGTAAAATCTTTTGAACGTGTCCAACATCCTCCGTACGTGCTTACTTGCTGTCTGCGAATTCCAAATTTCGCAAGAAGAACTTGCGCGGCACGTGAGATTCTACGCAAAATTTGGTCGTAAACAGGTCGTAAAAGCCAGTACGTACGGTTGTGACCGAGGCTTAACATGCACAGGGCACCTATCCCGGTGTCACGTGTACGGTTCGTTCTGCGTGAACCATCCGTCCTGACCGATGGTGATGGTTCACGCAGCAGACGCGTGTATGAGCCGTTCCGTGAATGATCCGTTGTTATTCACCTGCAGTGTTATATTCGGCTAGTTCATTTTCTACCTCATTATATATTTACTATTATGAGGATAATTAATGTGTTAATTGATGATTTTGATAGAGAGTCAGCATCAAGTTACAGTTCGACGCATGGATGAACCTACCGTGGACGGGCCGTCGTTATTCAGCTGTTGGCCTACTACAAGTATTTTGTATTGATTTTGCTAGGCGTCATGATATGACCACCAGAGGGAAATCGCGGTAGAGGTGAACATCTATAAGATATGAATACTTCTTAAGATTTTGTTTGAATTAGCAGCATGTTCTCAACAGTGAATGTTTATTAAAGTCTAAGAATGTATTGATGACTCGATCGAGACAGACTACACGCCGCAAGTCTCTCTGATTTGCCTGCGCTTCGTGCGCATGAGCAGAACAGATGGTTAACACACCGAACGATTCATGCCACACCGGTCTAAACCCCTTTCACCCCCCCCCCCATCCCACAACAATGTTAAAAATAACAAAACAGTACCTGCAGTTAATCACCTCTTTACGTCAGCCCAGAATTTTAAAACACAGTTCTTTTTATTCCACAGTACCATAACTGTAGACGTAATGACAGTAAAGGTTATTCTATAGTCACCATAAGGGTTACCACCTTTTTATATGGACGTTTTGGGGCATTCACATATTGATCCTGTATTAATCCTTTATCCACATATTGATTTTGCTCATTGTTATACAGCGAGTGCAGACAATGCAGTTTATATTGTATTATTGCAGTCACAGTGTCTGTCCTCGAACAAAATAGGTAGCGTGCTATTGTGCTGGACTTTTCTACGGGTTAAATAAACAAGGTGTTCATATAAAACCGGTTTACACTATACGTATTAGTTAGTACATCTACAGGAGTCTGTAAGCTGGTCAAAGAAAAAAGGTATGTATGATAACTATTGTTTATGGATTTTCTTTATACCCCCGTCAAACTAGAGGCGAAATGAGCAAGAACGCCGTCGGAAAGACAATTATTTGTGTGTTCCTGGAAATTCGAACAACAGATAGTAAGAATGACACAACAGTCTAGCACCCCATTCTCATAGATTAGATCGACCTACATTGGATCGACCTAACTCCCTGGGGGTTCACGCTAAATAGCTGTCAGCCGGGCGGACACGAAAGTTAATTACCCCTTAAAGCTTGTAGTAGGCGGGGACGGACACTTAAGGGGGATTATCTGACAGTAATCTAGTGAGACTCCCCGCGGTGATAGATCGATCTAAAAGTTGTGAGAACAGAGCCTAGGATAGGTTTCCCTATCAATACAGTTTATTACTTTAACCCGTTACATATACAGGGACATCTAGGTCAGGTAGGCACAGCGCTACGGTAAGACAGTGACCCAATCGTTCCCTCGATCTAGGCTCTGATTGACCCGGCCGTCCTCAGTCCTCAGTCTCCCTCTCGTGCTCTCGTGCTCTCGGCGTTGCTGGTCACTCTGACGACCCTGGGATCGGTCTAGCGTTTACTTTTTGGTGTAGAAATCAGGACGCCCTTTTATACTGAATTTTGAGGGTGAGGTCACTGTTTACCGTGCCTGATAGTGACAGGATAATTCTCGTTATATAAACGGTTACTTGTTATACTGGTAACTTGGCCTTAAACTTCTATTCTATATTTTGCATGTTGTTAAAGCAATACTTTCACCCGTAATTGATGATAAATAAACATAATACTGGGCACTTAATATAATATAATATATGTGCGGCCCTTCGAATGTATACTCTTATAAGGCTCGATGGTCACATTATTTTGCATCTTCAGTTAAGGTAGCACCGTCCAACACCGACTTTCAAGATAGCTTAAGATTTCTCTGTACCTTTCAGAGATTAAAGGATAATCACTTGGAATTGCCCTTGTAGAAAATCCGAGATAGAGATAGAGATGACAGCGGTGTGACTAACATATTCACAGGGAGCCAGGTGTGGCATTGGCCTATTACACAAGTTTTAATTACTAAATGTTACGTAAAGGCTCATCTTGCTACCAACTGCGTTACAATTTATTTGTTCTTTATTCTAGAGCCATTTTCTTATTACAATACCAGAAATCAAACAATCAAACTTTATTTGGAGAGATACTGCCAACACGTTTATATTTATCGCTAGTGAGTTAATTTGCCGTAAAAGCTGTAACTGATCTCATATTCAAATAAATTGAATTCTCTTATAAGCTTGATGTGAGAGAACAGTAGACGATTAAACTTTGTGATTAATAATTCGAGTTATTGTACCACCAGCGTATGCGCTGGCGGTACACATGGTTTTAGTCCCGTCCGGTCCGTTCCGCCGCCATGTTACCGTTACCGCTTCTTCTCCTAGACTACAAGGGCCTGCGTACCCATCTCTTGGATTTAGGTCGCAAGCAATCTCAACTCGTTCCATGTAAAATTTGGGCATGGTCGGTGCTGGGGTCTAGGTGTGGCGCTCATTGCAATGCACCCTTGTCCAAAATTTGCAAAATTAAATGCTAATTATCTACCATACCGAAGGAATTATGGGAAAAAATTCTACAGACGGCTGACCGAAAGTCATATGTGGAGATTTCAAATATGCCATTGGATTTTAACCTTTGACCTTCATTTCAAGGTCAAACGGGCCAAAATTTTCAAAAAAAAAACAAACAAATTTTTACCAAAAAAAAAAATATATATATATATATATTTGCGCTGATATTCAGAAACTACACAGACCTAACCTATAATATAATTGGAATGTGTTGCCCTTTAGGTCATCTTTCATCTCCGTGAGTTTGGGGTCAATCGGTGCATTTTCACGGGAGTAGCGGCCAAAAGATACTGAAAGTAAAAACTGTCTCTAATTCGGGAACCGTTAATGCCTATTCTTTTTTGCATTTTGTACAGCATGTCAAGCCCAACACTGGAGGTGGTCTCCGTTTTTTTTTTCCCATACGGTTTACGAGTTATACTGTAACAAAAAGTACATTGTGGTGGTGAAAGCAAAATCTGCAATACGGTAATATGTAATAAATTTTGAACCTCTGGAAAATATAACACAAGGCTTGGCGAGGCAGACAACTTCTGGTCAAGAATGACATTATTTCATGGAATTTTAACATCTGGAACTTCTGAGCACCTCCCATTTCAAGAATTTTAACCAAAATGACCTTTTCTTTATTTCAATTAATATCTTTTGTAGAAAATTTATGGCACATTATTGTAACTCCAAAATTGTAACATTTAGTCCCTTATATCTCCAAAACTGACAGAGATAGGTCCATATTGAAGTTTAATAGGAAGTCATATAATAATAATAATAATAATAATAATAATAATAATCTTTATTGAGCACTTAAATGTGTACACGTTACATTTTACAGGCTCTCTACTCTGGTCATAACAAATTAACAACAATTATACAAATCTATACAAATACTTATGTAATGGTTACTGGGAAGCAGCACAGAATAAACGACTATTGCTATTGATGGGTGTGTCTTTTTTTTTCAAACTTTCAGCCACGGAATGAGCAGCCACGGAATATATATATATATATATATATATATATATATATATATATATATATATATATAATGTTCTCAAGCACGATTCACTTTTTGGACTGAGCAGCCACGGAATTTTTTCATGATCTGTTTTCTGCTCAGGAGGTATCATTAGTCTACTTCTTCTGTCACTATATTCTTCACATTTCAGTAAAAAGTGGATCTCCGTTTCAATTTCATTACAGTGGGGACACTTGCGATTTTCAGTAGGGGTTTTAGGGGACGTATAGCGGCCGCGTTCAATTTCTAATTCGTGGTCACTAATCCGCATTTTTGCAATAGTCTTCATTTCTGATGGTGTGACTTTCATTAACAGATATTTTTCAGTGGTGTAAGTTTTTTGAGTAATCTGTATGTCGTAAGATTAAAGTAGTTATCACTCTCCAGGTCTTTCCAAAATAGTTCCTCATTTTTTTTGTTGATAGCATCTCTTAGGTTTTCAAAGTTATCTAGTGTTTGTGTATCAGTTTTATGACCCAGACCCCAACACTGTATAAATGTTAATTGTTGATTCAGACCAACAGGGTCCTTTTTCTTTTTGCTCCTGTTCATAAATGTTTTTGACCAATTTGTTGGAAGGTAGCTCTTTTAGTCTGGCACTGTATCTCTGTTTTGCAACATCAGAATAGAGTGGAAATCTTCCATATTCAGCTCTACAGGCATTGTTCATAGCATTTTTTTTTTCGTCCACCTAGTGCCATTTGCACATTTTTAGATGTAGTTGTTCAAAAGGAAATTTATTTAATTTTGAAAGTGACACTTGTTTTTCCTTGAATATTTCTTTCTGACCAAACTTCACACCCATACAGTAAAATGGGCTTGATGATTTGTTGAGTGGGGGAATGTTATCTTGTTCGAGGACAGGGCTGCTTTAAGAGCACAAAGATAGATGCATTATTGAATAAATAGGCCTAAATTTAGGAAAAACCTTATCGGTATCTGGATTATAATGAAGGGTTACAATATTCTTAGTTATAAATATAAGTACGCGTCCATTTATTTATTTACCGGTACTTAAAGACTTGTATGTGGGTATCATTGGTTGCCACAAAAACACTCCCCTTTTGAATGTTCATTTGTAGTGAGAGCTACATGTAAATTTCTCACGTTAAATAAACACATACATTACTTTCTATAGTGTGCAGCGTGGACGAGTAAAACGTTATTCGTCCAAGGTCCACAAAACCTTTTTATAACCACCCCCCTCCCCTGTCTGATCCTACCGTCTACCAGGGCGACAGATTGATTTTCCACAGATATTCACAGATATGTCTCTAGGTAAATAGACAGTCATTTTGGTCTGAAGTCGATTCAGCCACAAATGTCCACAATAATAACTGCGACCTTAGTAGAGGGTAATTTGATCCCCTCTTTACACCAGTTTCCGGTGTCTGTCATCAATTTCAAAGCTAGCGGAATTGATTTTCAGAAAAAAATGGACATTTCTGATATCAACATACCTGTAACCTTGATCAAATAATTATTTAGAGTCAGCAAAAACCAAAAGTAATAAATAAATAAATAAACCCCCGACCATACTCCCTACCCACGAGCGTGATCGTGAGCACGCCTTTTATACCCCTGGCGTGGGGACAACGCACTTCCGCCGTGCTTTCGACTTTGCTATTTAGCTGTGAGGGCGTACTCAACACGCAAAGGACACTTTCTCCTTCATTGGACCACGCACGACTCACTTGCATATTTCTCGCAAACTCCTTGCGAGTGGAACAAGTTACGTTTGCGGCCTCGCTGTTCGCATATTATTCGTAAAATCTTTCGAACGTGTCCAACATCCTCCGTACGTGCTTACGGGCTGTCTGCGAATTTCAAATTTCGCAAGAAGAACTTGAGATTCGTGAGATTCTACGCAAAATTTGGTCGTAAACTGGTTGTAAGAGCCAGTACGTACTGTTGTGACAGAGGCTTAACATGCATAGGGCACCTATCCCGGTGTCACGTGTACGGTTCGTTCTGCGTGAACCATCCGTCCTGACCGATGGTGATGGTTCGCGCAGCAGACGCCTGTATGAGCCGTTCCGTGAATGATCCGTTGTTATTCACCTGCAGTGTTATATTCGGCTAGTTCATTTTCTACCTCATTATATATTTACTATTATGAGGATAATTAATGTGTTAATTGATGATTTTGATAGAGAGTCAGCATCAAGTTACAGTTCGACGCATGGATGAACCTACCGTGGACGGGCCGTCGTTATTCAGCTGTTGGCCTACTACAAGTATTTTGTATTGATTTTGCTAGGCGTCATGATATGACCACCAGAGGGAAATCGCGGTAGAGGTGAACATCTATAAGATATGAATACTTCTTAAGATTTTGTTTGAATTAGCAGCATGTTCTCAACAGTGAATGTTTATTAAAGTCTAAGAATGTATTGATGACTCGATAGAGACGGACTGTACACGCCGCAAGTCTCTCTGATTTGCCTGCGCTTCGTGCGCATGAGCAGAACGGATGGTTAACACTCCGAACGATTCATGCCACACCGGTCTAAACCCCTTTCACCATCCCACAACACCACAACAACAACGTTTGTATACAAAAAAGTACCTGCAGTTAATCACCTCTTTACGTCAGCCCAGAATTTTAAAACACAGTTCTTTTTATTCCACAGTACCATAACTGTAGACGTAATGACAGTAAAGGTTATTCTATAGTCACCATAAGGGTTACCACCTTTTTATATGGACGTTTTGGGGCATTCACATATTGATCCTGTCGGTATTTTGCTCATTGTTATACAGCGACTGCAGACAATGCAGTGTATATATATCATTATTGCAGTCACAGTGTCTGCCCTCGAATAAAATAGGTAGCGTGCTATTGTGCTGGACTTTTCTACGGGTTAAATAAACAAGGTGTTCATATAAAACCGGTTTACACTATACGTATTAGTTAGTACATCTACAGGAGTCTGTAAGCTGGTCAAAGAAAAAAGGTATGTATGATAACTATTGTTTATGGATTTTCTTTATACCCCCATCAAACTAGAGGCGAAATGAGCAAGAACGCAGTCGGAAAGACAATTATTTGTGTGTTCCTGGAAATTCGAACAACATTCTAAAAATTCCGAGTGCATTCCAAATATTTTTACCCATTCTTGTGACCGGCCCGAATGTTCAAAACTTTCGAAGTGCATTCCAAGTGGAAAATTATCGAATGGCACTTGAATAGTATTCTAACTGCACTATGACTGCATTCTAAATATTCTTAATAACGCTGTCAGAATGAAGTCAGTATATTTAGAATATTGTTGTAAAGCAAAAGACTTACACTTTCGATAATTGCAAAAACAATTAACACAGAATCAAATGTGTAGGAAGTTACTGAGTGCAAGTTAAATTTCTTTAAGTGTCAACAAGTGTAGAGATTGTTCTCGAAGTAAGAAAGGATGAACATTTCAAAGTCACATATAATTGGATCTGATTGGTTAATTTTTCTATAGATTTGCACGTTTCTAACACGTGTAAAACTCATGCAAACTCGAGATGGACAAGGTCCAAGCATGAGTAATTTGGAAAATAGTGTAAATATTTTAAATTAAAAACAGGTCTCACTGAAATTACTAAATTAGGAAATGTTGAATAGCGTTTTGTAATATGAGAAGGAAAAATTATTTGGGAAAATAGTGTATAAATACTTGTAGGTTCTGTGAAAAAGTGAATCGGTGAATAAACGGAATATCAATAATGCTGTCAGAATGCAGTCAGTATATTTAGAATAGACTTCGAATGGCGTACTAGTGTAGTTCGATTGCTGGCTGAATTAATATTTCAGCTCATTCGAGGCACATTCGAAACATTCTTTCGGGATTTTATAGGTCAATTTGAAACTTCTTCCCGAATGTAGTACGAATTTTTAAATTTAGTCATACTAGCTGGTTCTGCTTGATTCTTGTTGATTCCGAATAAGTGTGACGGGGGCTTAAAGGACACACATGTTTAGACTCTCTTCACAGCTTATTGTATTGCTCGGGTCCATGATCATACTTCCCCATTTTAGTAAGTGGTAATTAAGGATAATAGTTGTGAATGTTTGTACTATGAACCTTTAGTAATTTTGTAACGGGACCGGTGCAGTTGTTAGGCGTGTGCGCGAGGATAGTAAGAATGACACAACAGTCTAGGAGAGGTTTCCCTATTAATACACTTTATTACTTTAACCCTTTACATATACAGGGTCATCTAGCTCAGGTAGGCACAGCGCTACGGTAAGACAGTGACCCAATCGTTCCCTCGATCTAGGCTCTGATTGACCCGGCCGTCCTCAGTCCTCAGTCTCCCTCTCGTGCTCTCGGCGTTGCTGGTCACTCTGACGTCCCTGGGATCGGTCTAGCGTTAGCTTTTTGGTGTAGAAATCAGGACGCCCTTTTATACTGAATTTTGAGGGTGAGGTCACTGTTTACCGTGCCTGATAGTGACAGGATAATTCTCCTTATATAAACGGTTACTAGTTATACTGGTAACTTGGCCTTAAACTTCTATTCTATATTATGCATGTTGTTAAAGCAATACTTTCACCCGTAATTGATGATAAATAAACATAATACTGGGCACTTAATATAATATAATATATGTGCGGCCCTTCGAATGTATAATCTTATAAGGCTCGATGGTCACATTTGCATCTTCAGTTAAGGTAGCACCGTCCAACACCGACTTTCAAGATAGCTTAAGATTTCTCTGTACCTTTCAGAGTTTAAAGGATAATCACTTGGAATTGCCCTTGTAGAAAATCCGAGATAGAGATAGAGATGACAGCGGTGTGACTAACATATTCACAGGGAGCCAGGTGTGGCATTGGCCTATTACACAGAAGGTTTAATTACTAAATGTTACGTAAAGGCTCATCTTGCTACCAACTGCGTTACAATTTATTCGTTCTTTATTCTAGAGCCATTTTCTTATTACAATACCAGAAATCAAACAATTAAATTTTATTTGGAGAGATACTGCTAACACGTTTATATTTATCGCTAGTGAGTTTATTTGCTGTAAAAGCTGTAACTGATCTCATATTTAAATAAATTGAATTCTCTTATAAGCCTGATGTGAGAGAACAGTAGACGATTAAACTTTGTGATAAATAATTCGAGTTATTGTACCACCAGCGTATGCGCTGGCGGTACACATGGTTTTAGTCCCGTCCGGTCCGTTCCGCCGCCATGTTACCGTTACCGCTTCTTCTCCTAGACTACAAGGGTCTGCGTACCCATCTCTTGGATTTAGGTCGCAAACAATCTCAACTCCATGTAAAATTTGGGCATGGTCGGTGCTGGGGTCTAGGTGTGGCGCTCATTGCAATGCACCCTTGTCCAAAATTTGCAAAATTAAATGCTAATTATCTACCATACCGAAGGAATTATGGGAAAAAATTCTACAGACGGCTGACCGAAAGTCATATGTGGAGATTTCAAATATGCCCTTGGATTATAACCTTTGACCTTCATTTCAAGGTCAAACGGGCCAAAATTTTCAAAAAAAAAAAAAAAAAAAAAAAAAAATTACCAAAAAAAAAAAAAAAAAAAATATTTGCGCTGATATTCAGAAACTACACAGACCTTACCTATAATATTATTGGAATGTGTTGCCCTTTAGGTCATCTTTCATCTCCGTGAGTTTGGGGTCAATCGGTGCATTTTCACGGGAGTAGCGGCCAAAAGATACCGAAAGTAAAAACTGTCTCCAATTCGGGAACCGTTAATGCCTTTTCTTTTTTGCATTTTGTACAGCATGTCAAGCCCAACACTGGAGGTGGTCTCCGTTTTTTTTTTTTTTTTTATTTCCATACGGTTTACGAGTTATACTGTAACAAAAAGTACATTGTGGTGGTGAAAGCAAAATCTGCAATACGGTAATATGTAATAAATTTTGAACCTCTGGAAAATATAACACAAGGCTTGGCGAGGCAGACAACTTCTGGTCAAAAATGACATTATTTCATGGAATTTTAACATCTGGAACTTCTGAGCACCTCCCATTTCAAGACTTTCAACCAAAATGACATTTTCTTTATTTCAATTAATATCTTTTGTAGAAAATTTATGGCACATTACAGGGGCGTAACCAGACCTTTAAAAATTGAACGCACAGATTTTTAAAATTCCCAGCAAAATGTAGACTAACGCAAGAGATAAGGGCAGCGTAATTACAGCATATGTCATTTAGTCAGAAATGTACTTGCAATTAAAAAAGTTTCAATATTCTTATTACCCAGAACGGTATATTTATTTAAAAGGAGGCTAGCTTCGCATATGTGGAACCCCCTTCAAATAATCCTGGATCCACCTCTGAGTTGAACTAACATACGGTTTCATTCACCTTACATGTGGATGCATGGCTCCCAAAAACAACCAATTTTACGACACGACAGAGCTTTGATATATCTAAGTTTAATTATTTGTTTGTGAAAATTGCCCCTGTCACCCTGTTAGTTTGGAGGGGTAAGCTGGATCAAGTCCGTGTCAAAATTCTTTGAAGCTTTGCAGGAAAAATTCTTCCTTTGTTTCTCTAGCTCCTTCTTAAACCTGGTGTCCAGATTTTATCTAGTGCCCCCAGGGTTGCGGGAGCTGCTCTTTGAAAATAACACTCTGACAGATTTTTACCTGAAATAGATATCGCCAGATATTCTCAAGAAAGAAGGTACAGAAGAGTTGNCGAATAATCCTGGATCTACCTCTGAGTTGAACTAACATACGGTTTCATTCACCTTACATGTGGATGCATGGCTCCCAAAAACAACTAATTGCACGACACGACAGAGCTCTGATACATCTAAGTTTAATTATTTGTTTGTACAAATTGCCCATGACACCCTGTTAGTTTGGAGGGGTAAGCTGGGTCAAGTCCGTGTCAAAATTCTTTGAAGCTTTGCAGGAAAAATTCTTCCTTTGTTTCTCTAGCTCCTTCTTAAACCTGGTGTCCAGATTTTATCTAGTGCCCCCAGGGTTGCAGGAGCTGCTCTTTTAAAATAACACTCGGGCAGATTTTTACCTGAGATAAATATCGCCAGATATTCTTAAGAAAGAGGGTACAGAAGAGTTGAGGGCCACTGAACCCTCCAATTAAGAGGTAAAGGAAGTTTCAGTTAGATGGACGATTAAGATAGGACTTGTTAAGGTTACAGGCATTGTTAACCTCATTTTGCAAGGCGGGAGGGGGGTCAGAACAATTGTGCTTATACAATTGATACAGATGATTTGTACATACAGGTGACTTTAATAAGCAGAGGATTTTCTTTTATATTCCGTGAAAAATACACTAAATTTCTATAAAACAATATCATGGTTGGCCAAAAAATTGTACGCACAGTGCATCCGTGCGTATGCCTAGTTACGCCCATGCATAATTGATTTAAAGACCGGGGATATCCATGCTTAATACGTACCCTGCTTTGACACTAATATCCTCTTCCAGGACTGGAGTTTTTATTATGTGAACATTTCACCTGGGCAGTCAATGTATAATAACTATGAATTTAACCAGAGACATATCTGTGAATATACCCAGTGAAAAAAAACAATCTGTGGCCCTGGTAGAAGATAACACTGAACTCTTTGATGTATTAATTAAATAACATTGTGTCACAATCATATTAATAAAAACAGCTAATTTAAACATATAAGAGCACTAATTATAATTTAAAAAGAAAGTGAATACACCTGTTTGATTAAAAATAAAAAGTTTTTCATGGTATGATTGACATATGGGCTTTAAATTGAACGCATATTATGTAGACTATATGTAAGTACATGATATAGTCTGTGCTTTTGATTATTATTAAGCTTTGTTCATTTATTTTCACAATATTTATTTCAGATAATACAACAAAAAGAGCTAGTGTTGCATTGTGTGTAGATTCATTGAAAATTCCAACAGCTATAAAAAAAGGAAAAATTGATAAAGGTAGTTCGGGTGAAGTGAATGATACTGCACCAAGTGGGATGGCGTTTCGCAGTTTTTTACCGAACACTGGGTCCTTTTTCTTGGCTACTGCTGAGCATTTCTTTCAGGCATCAGCAGCTAATAAGCTTTGCAGGTAAGATGAAGTGTTTTGCATGTGAAATATGTGACAAACGGCATTTACAAATTGCAGAAATCTTTCATTTTTGATATTAAAATACATGTATTACCTCGTTGTTTGTTTATATTAAATATTTCTTTGGTTTTATTCAGTTTGATTCTCTGTCTAATTAGAATATTCGTCATTCATAGGAAAGTTTTAAGAAGCAAAGATGCTATAGAAGCAGAGCAGAAAAGACAACAAAATACAAACAAATATATTATTCATCCTTTTAGTAAGTTCAGGTAGGTTCTTTTAAGTGGTCAAACTACAAAATGTCAGTCATTTCAGAAAAGGATATCTTACTTTTTTTTTTGATTGGACATGATTTGGGAAATAATATGATGGTATATTATTATACAGTACATATAATTATGTTATTATACTGTGTGAAAAGTACTGAATTGAGGTTAAAGCTCTCTCTCCTTTCTTTCTCATTTTGCCTAGTATACTATCTTTATGGGTGTCCTCAAGCTGAAATTGGAAGTGTCTGATACATTTTTAATTCTTAAAAAAATTACTTATTTACATGTGATACCACTTTCATTTCAATTTGTGATAAAGTAATGTAAAGTAGTAGTTTGTAAAAAAAAAAAAAAATTATGAATATTAGTTGTACTTCTTGTACTGCTGTTATATGGTAATGCTATTATTATTATTATATACGTAGCACCTTGTTTTCTAAATTCAGATGGTTTTGGGACCTTTTCATGGTGGCAGTATTATCTGTGACATTGATAATCCTGCCTGTCAACATTGCCTTCTTCCCAAATGATCCAGACTCACACTGGGAAGGCATGAACATTGCAGTAGATGTCATCTTTTTTATAGATATAATTCTCAACTTCCGTACTGGATATATCAGAAGTGAAACAGAAGAGGTAAAATCAGAGCTGTAATAGATTTGGTGGATGGGTCTGTTAGCCTTCCAAATGTTAATATTTTTGTAGAATATATACAGGTATTTGAAAGTAGTAAATCAATTAAAATAAAAAATGAAAGATGAATATAGACTAAAATGAAACTTTATCTTGTCCTATTTGATATTGATCTGGTGACAGTTGTTTATTTTAATTGCTAAAACAAACAAATAAAAATAAAATAAAAATAAATAAAGATTATGTGAAAGATACAAATGGACATTTTTTTACTTAGGTCATATTGAGCAGTAAGAAAATTACAATTAACTACCTGAAAACCTGGTTCTTCCTAGATTTCATTTCTACAGTTCCATTTGATTATTTTTTCCTTGCTTCAACTGGGACAGCATCCAGAGCTTTAAATGCACTCAGGATGCTGAGGTGAGATGAAAATCTGCTTGATTGTCAGGAACTTTATTTTGATCAATATTGCTGTAAAAGATTTTTTTAACCTAAAAAAAGTACTTAAATTCCAACATGCATTTCTCAGTTAAAGGTTACACAAGAAGTGTATTTATTTATTTCTTTGTTTATTTAATGTAAGTTCTAATTTGGAATATTTCACCATTTGAAATTTTTATGTAAAGTTTTACATTTAAATGGTGCATATTGTGTTATACTTTGAATTTATATTAACTTGAAAAAACTAAACTATGAAATAAGATTTCAAATCACTAAAATACTTACATGTGAAATAACTCTATGTTTTTAGGTTGACAAAACTTCTCAGCTTGCTACGGGTATTCAGAATGGCCAGGTTCCTCAGGTATATTAACAGGCTAGAGGAGGTATGCACTAGTTTACTTTGATCTTTATTATGGAGAGTGATGTACGTGGTAGTAGTTACATGTAAGTGAAACTCCTTCCGTTTTATCCACAATGTTTCCCTTTTTTTTTATCAAGACTATTTTGTTTTTTTTTTTGAGAAAGCCCAAACTGTGCATAATACTGGGGTGTTTAGAAGAGTGCACAAAGTAACAATTTTCAGTTCAAGACTGTGTGATGGTATTAATTAAATAATGTGACTTTTACAAGTCCAGTGATTATTTTGTAGATTGTGCATTGTTTTTTTCACAGCTCTTAGATATACCTGGCAGTGTCCTCCGCATTATCAATCTTGTCATCATGATTCTCCTGTTGTCCCACTGGAATGGCTGTGTACAGTACTTAGTTGCGTTTATTGAAGACTTTCCGGAGAACTCCTGGGTAGTCAGGAATGGATTGCTGGTGAGTACAGTAGTTATTATTGAAAATGTGTCAATAAGTGAACAATATTTTTACAAGCTATTTACTTTAAGGTAGATTTTTCTATGATTTCTTATATTTTACGTATGTCATTTCTTTAGCACATAATTCTTACATTCTAGGTAGGAGAATTGCCAAGCGCTAAATTTCATCTTTTTTGAAAATAATTTATAATAGTTCAGAATAAGCATTTTATTTATGTTCACGTGATATTATCCCACAGACTTTTCTTTATATNATGCGCGGGCAGGATGTCATCCATAAAATTAAAAAAGTGTGGCCTAAGTTCTAATTTGGAATATTTCACCATTTGAAATTTTTTTGTAAAGTTTTACATTAAAAATGTGCATGTTGTGTTATACTTTGAATTTATATTAACTTGAAAAAACTAAACTATGAAATAAGATTTCAAATCACTAAAATACTTACATGTGAAATAACTCTATGTTTTTAGGTTGACAAAACTTCTCAGCTTGCTACGGGTATTCAGAATGGCCAGGTTCCTCAGGTATATTAACAGGCTAGAGGAGGTATGCACTAGTTTACTTTGATCTTTATTATGGAGAGTGATGTACGTGGTAGTAGTTACATGTAAGTGAAACTCCTTCCCTGTTTTATCCACAATGTTTCCCATTTTTTTTTATCAAGACTATTTTTTTTTTTTGAGAAAGCCCAAACTGTGCATAATACTGGGGTGTTTAGAAGAGTGCACAAAGTAACAATTTTCAGTTCAAGACTGTGTGATGGTATTAATTAAATAATGTGACTTTTACAAGTCCAGTGATTATTTTGTAGATTGTGCATTGTCTTTTTCACAGCTCTTAGATATACCTGGCAGTGTTCTCCGCATTATCAATCTTGTCATCATGATTCTCCTGTTGTCCCACTGGAATGGCTGTGTACAGTACTTAGTTGCGTTTATTGAAGACTTTCCGGAGAACTCCTGGGTAGTCAGGAATGGATTGCTGGTGAGTACAGTAGTTATTATTGAAAATGTGTCAATAAGTGAACAATATTTTTACAAGCTATTTACTTTAAGGTAGATTTTTCTATGATTTCTTATATTTTACGTATGTCATTTCTTTAGCACATAATTCTTACATTCTAGGTAGGAGAATTGCCAAGCGCTAAATTTCATCATTTTTTGAAAATAATTTATAATAGTTCAGAATAAGCATTTTATTTAATGTTCACATCATTATCCCACAGACTTTTCTTTATATTTGGATTATTCTTGTGTATAGTACTGTGTATAGTGACGGTGCAGAAAATGAAGCTCTTTCTGTGTGTGGCAGCCTTGCTCAAAGATATTGTTGACAACACTATTTTTTCCTTTAATTTTGTAGCATGCCCCTGTGACTGACAAGTACATTTTGTCTGTGTTTCGTGCAATGTCCCACATGTTGAGTATAGGGTACGGCCGGGCACCTCCACTTAACAACACAGAAGTATTACTGGTCATGATCAGCATGTTATTGGGAGCAACATTTTATGCACTGTTCATTGGGCACACCTCCTCCTTGCTTCTGATGATTGATACCTCTGGGAGAGCCTATAATGAAAAGGTAATTGCTTCATTCTTCTTTCCCTAGTTTTTTTTTCTTTTGTAGGCGCCTGAAACTACTTGGTTTGATAAGTACTTAATGTGCCTCTTCAGAGCCGTATCTCACATGATTACAATTGGCTATGGACGGTTTCCCCCTATCTCCAACACTGACATCATTGTCATCATGTTCAGCATGATCGTGGGTGCGATTTGTTATGCTCTCTTTGTAGCTTACTGCTCTTACCTGCTGCTGACTTCTGATGCATCAGGCAGGCTATATGTTGAAAAGGTACATTAGTTCTTCTCTCTCTTTTTTAGGTTTTAAAATTTTTTTTTTTTTTGTATTTGTAAGGTGCTCAATTTCCAGTACTCCCTGTTTAAAAAGCCATTTATCTAATAATTATCTGACAGCAAAATAATGAATGAATGAGGTGTAAAATGTAACCAGTATAATCATTATATAAGGACTTACTTAATTTGTCAGATTTGAAGTCAAATCTTTGTTATATATCTTAAAATAGTATTCATTATTTATCTTCTATGTAGTACCAATACTTGTGCCTCTTTATTTATAGACAAATCAAGCTAAAGAATATATGCGATACCGGAGAATCCCAATTAAAACTCAAAGGAGGGTGATTGCTTATTATGAGCACAAGTATCAGCGCAAGTACTTTGATGAAGATGGCATCATAGGAGAAGGGAACATTTCTCCTGCTATCAGACAGGTAGGATGAGGTGAAAATTATGATACCGAATAGTGAATGCACCCATGGCATGGTCTTTCCTTAAGTTAGCAGTAGCGTATCTTATAACAAAGCGCTTGGTCTCCACTGAAAATATAATCTGAGTTTTCTTAAACCACTGAAAAAGATGATGATCAAAATTTTTTGGAGAGCTTTTTTTTTCCACTTGCAAAAAACATAGTAGTTTTATTTTCAAAAACACTGACACTTATTGGCAACAACAGTACGCATCATCCCTCTAAATAGTAAGATAGCAATGATCTTATCGCTTTGCAGGAAATCTTGGTACACAACTGTAAAGATTTGGTGGCCAAGGTGCCTTTCCTGGCCCAGAGTCCACCAGACTTCATGTACGATATCATCAGCAAGCTGAAATTTGAGGTGTTCCTGCCTGGGGATACGATTATTCAAGCAGGTGCTTTGATAGTTTATTATTTTGTTCGTTAATAAAACTACAGATAGATTGCTAGGTAACAGGTAGTACAAATTACGGTGAACTAAACTGCTCCATACTTTATCAGAATTCCTGTCGCTGGTCAGCCTTGTTGCTGTGGCATCACGTTAAATAATCTCTCATAAAAAACATGATTTTGGTTGGGAATTGGAATTGTGAATTCTTCGATAGCACATATTAGTAGAGTGTTCACTGTGTTCTAGGCAGGCGAGGGGATGGTATGTTCTTCATAGAGCACGGCAGGGTGGACGTGAAGCTGATGAATGCTGGGGTGGAACTGGTGGTTAGCAGTCTGGGAGATGGAGCATACTTTGGTGGTGAGTCAGGCTTTGCTGAAAGGGTCACTGCACTGGCTGTTTGTTCAGGATTTTGATGGGAGAGAGGGAGATAGGCCTTATTTATTATTGTTTTCCATTGCTAAGCACTGCATGCAGAAACAATTTCATGGAAACTACATTGTGTGTGTTTGTTGGAGGGGAGGGGGGGGATAGCTGCAGTTAAAAATTCACCAATAGTGATTGTATTTAAAAATTTGTCTGACAAAGGACTTAATGATGTAGTTAATGATCCATACTCATGTGTGCAATATTTGATTTTTCCTCCTCATTTTCAGAGGTATCTCTTATCCTTGACGAAAGAAGAGTTGCTACCATTGTGGCTGCTGAGATTTGTGATGTTTTCTTTCTGTCTAAAGCTGATTTTGAAAACATCCTTGCTGAATATCCAGCTATGTCAAACATTATGAAGAAGGTTGCAGAGGAGAGACTACAGCAAACCACACAGGCCCTAGGAAGTGCTTGGGAGTAAGTGGAATTCTGTGAGAACTGTGTACATAATACCTTACCATATGTTATGTGCATATGTTACCATTTTGCCAACTTCTCCCCCTAAAATACTGCCACCACATTTACCCAAGCCTACTTCTCACGGCTAACACACACACATCCATATATACCTTCCTATCAACTTGAATGGGCTTACTCCCGCTGGTGGTACAACACCAGGAGATGCTATTGACTCTTCAATCCTGTAGTTATGATAAATGTCACATTTGACTGGCTATTGGAGACAATATCATACAAATTTGCATTGTTACAGTAGATAGATTTACATTATTTATTTATTTATTTATTTATTTATTTATTTATTTATTCACTTTTAATCATTTATTTTATAGAAATGAGGAGACAGACCCCAGTATAATTCCAGAGGTCAGTATGAGATCGCAGTCAGCCCGTCTTAAAGATTTTGATGACCAGAGTGAGGGCACAGTGGAGGAGAGTGAACCCTCCCAACCAGATGAGGCTATTGTGGAGGACGAGACTAACAAAAAAGAGAAAAAAGTTTTACCTCCATTGAGAACTGAGAGAAACAAGAGTGGCAAAATTTTGACAAATATAGATGTTTGATGTTGTTGACACACATTGTTGTTCACAGGTTGTCTTGCTTTTCTTTTCATGCCATAAGAAATGAATAGTTTGCTCCTTGGCCTGCATAAGTTTATGGAGCATTTTTTTTTGTCATGTAGAGTTTTTACCTGCATCGGAAAAAACCTACTTCATGGCTCTATAAGTAGCATTGTAAAGAATAGCAGTCATTTGTATACTTTCAATGCATATGTGTTTTCATTTAGAATATATTTCTGAGAGCATTATGTATATTAGTGCCACGTAAGTGCCATTGCTAATTTATCGCCAGGTTCACGGCCACTTGTGTATGTATCAATTAATGTTAAAGATTCTTGTTTATTTAAGGTGTTTAATGATTCTCATGAGTAAGACAGTTGTGTGTAAAAGTATTTATAGTATTATTAATGTTGTTAAAGTAGAGATTTTTTAGGAAGGAAGGAAGGCCCTGTTTGTGATACACAATTGTAAATGAATAGTTTGCTCCTTGGGCTGTATAAGTTTATGGAGCATTTTTTGTCATTTTGAGATTTTATTAGCGTCGGAAAAAAACAGTTTACTACTTCATGGCGCAACACGTAGCATTGTAAAAATTTGTCAGCATGCAATGGCATTAATGTTTTCATTCAGAATATTCTTCTAAGAGCATTATGTATATTAGTGCCACGTAAGTGCCATTGCTAATTTATCGCCAGGTTGACGGCCACTTGTGTATGTATCAAGTGATAGTAAAGATGCTTGTTTGTTTAAGGCGTTTAATAATTTTCATAAGTAAGGAAGTTGTGTGTAAAAGAATTTATAGTATTATTAATGTTGTTAAAGTAGAGATAGTTTTAGGGAGGAAGGCCCTATTTGCGATACGCAGTTGTAAATTGATAATTCTGGGCCAGTATTATATTGAAACATACTGTGCATCTGTGATCGTTTGAAGAATGCTGTTTTATTACCTCCGCCAAGGAGGTTATGTTTTCACCCCTGTTTGTCTGTCTGTTTGTTTGTTTGTTTGTCATCAACATAACTCAAAAGGATATGGACCGATGTTGATAAAATTTTCAGGGCAGGTCGGAAATGGGTTAACTTAGAAGTGATTAGTTTTTGGTGGTGATCCGGATCAATAATCAAACAATCAATAATAATCAAAAATCGCTGCCTTGGCGGAGGTCTGCGCTCTCGGAGTGCTTTTCTAGTTCACTGATAAGACTTTTCCCCGACTTTTTCAGGGTCATTTTGGGTCATTCTTGTGAATCGTGTACCCTGGACCCCTGACCAATTTCCCTTCTTTTTCAATGAGGACTGGTCTCATTCCTGTTTATTTTTCCAGTCATCGCCATAATATTGTTAATATTATTATAATTTGTATTTTACATCTCACTCACAAATAGCTAATAATGTTTAAGTAAAACGAGTGTAAATATTAAATGTTGTGTTTCTACTAGCAAGACGTAGTGAGGTGTAGTGTCACAGACTATTTGAACGTCTTAGGGAGCATTCCCATAAATCTGTCGTACTAGCAGGATCGATCTATATCCGAGGGATTTCTCGCTAAAGTGCATTCAGTTTTTAAACTTAAAAGCTTGCACGATAATTAATTACCCCCAGCAGCTTTAGTAGGCGTGAAAGATATTTAAGTCGCTTAAACTGAATGTAATTTAGCGAGAATCCGCACGGAGTTAGATCGATCATGCTAGTACAATAGGTTTATAGGAACCAAGTCTTAGGCTTAGCGAGATATGTTGATGCATGAAATTCTGGAATCCCTGATTTCATCATCTGGGCGCCAGTCACCAGGCAGTCAAGGGACTGTCATCAGTGAAGTAGAGCCCCGAGAACTGTTGCAGCGTGCGTCGCCCTCTCATCATTCGTGGAATGAGTCGAAATTAACTCGCGCGGAAATAAGTGCAAAGATCCAAGTTGTGCCGCGAACTGTAACCGTCACGGCGTCGTTTCTGGCTAATTCAAAACGCAACAACTGGCAGATTGAGATAACCACATAATTTCCTGCACCTTTGCAAAACAAATGCAAATACATTTTCACATTGTAGAAGAATCACTTTACTTACAATTGATAAATGTTTCGGTAATTAAAACTGGAAGTAAGTATCATTAGAAAATGATTCACGGGTATGGTGCTGGAAAAAAGGCAAGTGATAATAATGAAAAGAGAAAGGAAACCACAAGTGATCTCTTTACACGTAGATCTAAGATTAATATAAATTAATTTAATTTAAAAGGAATTGGCGCTCTTCACCATTTATACACTGTTCTTGTTCTATACACATCTTCGTTGCGTATAAGACCTCGAGACCTCTCGCTTTGTCACAGATCTTTTATAACCACGTTCATAGTCAGTTTGGACAAAGTTATGACTGGCTATTTTGCCTTTCTTTTTTGGATAAGAAACGCATTACTGACATGCGCCGGGTGTCACTGTCACTTGCACTTTCGCCACAATGTTAGGCAATTTCATTTCAACCGAGTTCCATCGTAGAATCGAGTTCTCGAACCTGCTGAGAGAGACAGAGATCCTTGTGCTGCTTAACTTGTGCTCGTGGTGAGTACCTGAACTACAGCTTTGATTATTACTTATTTTGTAACTACTCTGTATTGGAAAACCTTTGGCAGATTTTTAAATCTTATGCCCGTTTTATGTAACAGCTAATAACTTTTAAATATTTTTGGGGAATGAATAGATAGGCCACTTTCCCATAGAACAGTTCATTTATCTAAGCATGCACGGAGTCTCTTAAACTCACAAACGTATTTATTTGAACTAGTACAGAAACGGTCTCTCTCTTTCTCTTTTTTTTTCTCTCTCTCTCACACGCACACACACAAACACTTAGTTTTAAATAGATAAATAAAAACTGATTTGTATCTCTGAAAGCACTGAAGTACACTGAATTATACGTACAGTAGAAATAAAGGCACTACAATGTGAAACTGTGCACAAAATGGCATGCTTGGTAAACAATCACTTTTAATTCTCTCTCTCTCTCTCTCTCTCTCTCTCTCACACACACACACACACACACACACACA
>NW_019773781.1:247614-306079 GCF_001039355.2 Lingula anatina
ATATAGCATACCCAGTATTTTACCATTCAAACTTTCAAATATTTCCAATATATTCTTCATTAAGTATCCTTAAAGAAAAGATGTCAGAATGATCATCAAATATCAAATAGATAGCCTTTTCATAGGGGAGTCATTGGGTGTTAGAATACAAATCTTTAATTTTTCTTATTTTTCGTGTGTTTTTTTATTATTTTTTTCACCCAATTTTTTAACCATCAAACTTTCAAGTACTTTCAATATATTCCTCATAAAGTATCCTCAAAGAAAAGATGTCAGAATGATCATCAAATATGAAATAAATAGCTTTTTCATAGGGGGGTCATTGGGTGTTAGAATATAAAATTTTAATTTTCTCTTATTTTTTAATGTGTTTTTTTATTATTATTATTTTTTTCACCCAATTTTTTAACCATTAAACTTTCAATTACTTTCAATATATTCCTCATGAAGTATCCCCAAAGAAAAGATGTTGAAATGGTCATCAAATGTCAAATAAATAGCTTTTTCATAGGGGAGTCCTTGGGTGGTAAAATACAAATCTTTAATTTTTTTTATTTTTTCATGAAAATTTTCACCTGCAAACTAACAAAAAGTGCCAATGTGTCCTCCATTATGCATACTACAAGATCATAGTCATTTACTCAAATTAAATTAGATTTTTGAATGTTTTTTGGGGGGAGTCAGATTTTCATGGTACACCGGGCCTCTGAGGCCCGGTTTCAGGGTTTACGTAGGGTTCCATTTCCTTGTGGATGAGGGTTAAAAAAGATAAATAAATAAAACTCTGCTCTGCACCACACACCACTGCAATACATGAAATTTCAATAACAAAGTCGTTACGCAATGTGTAACTATCCACAAGATGGCATTTTTGGTAAAACTAATAATACAAAACATTTTTTCTCGTGAAGAAGGTAGCTCCTATTCATTAGCCTAAAGAACTTTCTGTATTGGACAGAAAGTGAGAGTCAGTTTCTACATCTTTTTTTTGTTCATTTTCGTATTCTCTTGCCTTGACGTTGCTCCTAATGATAACTAGTCCCGTGTTTTTCTGTTTCATTTCAGGTTGTCATTCGGGGGACATTGGTAACCAGCAAAGAAAATGGCAATCAAGGCGGTCATCGGTTCCGTTTTAATGTACTTAATCTTAACGTTCTTCACGTCATTTCTATGCCCCGTGCGAGCATTGCCTGAGCCTCCACCCTCCCTCGGTTCCGTAATACTTAGCTGCCCCGAGAACTGCAAATTAATGTTCACCGAAAACGGCCAAAGATTACTACGCCAACTACTCGGGATGAAGTTTAGATACACTGTAATTGTTCCAAATGTGACGGATGCTAGTTACTCGACAGTTACCGACAAAGATCCCGTGGGCATGGAATTGAACTACAGTTGGATGTTATTAAAGAATTCGACCGGTCACCCCTATTTGCAAGTGTATCCATTCTTTGTTGCCCTTTCACTGTGGACTCTCAAAAATGAAGTTTATGATTTTGAGGTCGATATAGTCCAGAAGCCCGACTCTTGTTGGAAAGGCCTAAATTTAGAATGCCGCCTGTACAGCATAACATCCGCCATTTTGATTAGCATTTCAGACGCAATGACGGACGTATCATTAAATGACGGAGACTTGCAACTGTGTGTAAAGTCATATCTCAGAAATTTGTCACTTCCATTGGAAGGACGCACTGGCTGTAGTCAAGACATGTTATTAAACAGCTCAAAGGAAAATGTGACTCTTGACTACGTGAGGACACCGCGCCTAGAATCTGTAATAGTTTTTATTGCCCAAACTTTCTTTACTGGAACTATCTTTTACTTTCTCCCTCTCTTGATACTTAAGGCAATTCCGTCAAGATATTCACTGTATCTTAGCGACGTTGCCCAGGAAGAACTGCAACAGTTTGAATACTACAACAACCTGACGCCCTTTAACGAATTATTTTTTGCCCAAAAAGGTAGGCCTAACAGTTGCCTGACCATTCTATACAGGGTATTGGCGTTTGTGATCGTTCACGCAATGATATTTTTTTCTGTTGTAACCAACCTCAGGCTGTATCCATTTTTATGGAAAGGTCATTGTGCGTACACGAATTTGTTACGGGTAACTATTTTGTCTTGGATATTTACACACCCTGTAGCGTCTACTTATACTTGTATACTCTTGGATATTCAACCTTGGGTGGGTTATCTTTTTTTCGCAGTCGCACTCACGCTCTGGAGCTTTGTGTTTGTTGTCTTTGTCACACCCGTTCACACGTACCATAATCTGGCATCCGGGGCTTTTTTTAAGGATATCGGTGTCACATTTTTAGCCAATCGAAATGCAGGGTTTCCACCAAGTCACATTTGCCTCGTGACATCCCTTAGACGTCACCTTGAGCCACGCACATTCTTTCACGTGTTGAAGAAAGCCTTCAAATCCAATGTCTTGTATTCAGTGCTTATGCCCTTTATTTTGCCTTTTATGCTGGTAGGGTTCGTATTCTTGGTCATGCTAGGCATGCAACTCAGCAAAATGGATTGTAACCCAGTGCTGAGAAGATTGAAACTTCCATACGCATTTATTTCTTTATTTCCTTTCCTTTATTTCGTCTTTCTTTTGATTGACACGTGTTCAACAATATGCTGGGTAGTCATTTTTACTGTATCTGGTCTTTTCATAAACAGCGATCAGAACCTTCCCTATTTAGTGTTTTTGTTCTCAGGGGCCTACTACATCTATATCCCATTTCACACCATGCAGGAGAAATATCGCACACTCAAGACCATTGTGTTTAAGGCTTACGATGAATGCCGAAAAGCAAATCACTTCTCTGACTCATCGACTGGTACCGCGACAGGAGAGGACTGTGAAACCTTTCGCCTCTTGGAGGTCACTTCTTCCAACTATTCCTCAATAGCCAATGATAGCACACGACACAGCCGATGTATTCAAATTGAGCGCCCACCAAAACAACCATCCTACCTGCACGCTAGCGGGATCAGAAAAATGGAGAAGGCTCTTTGGAAACGAATATACACTCAGATTCTTCCTTTGAAAAGACAACTTCTTTGTGCTGTAATCCTTTCTCTTCTGTCGTTTCTGATTTTAGTTGTGATAATGCTCGCTCTGCATGCTTATCACCAAGTTCAACGCTTGAAAACAATAGGGAAGTCATTTGCATCCCTGGCGGCTGCAGCGCTTCCGCAACTGATAATCAACTTCATACGGGCGCCTACGGAACAAACCATAAAGGAAGAGCAGTGGCAATCTATGGCAACCGATATGATACTTGAATACATGGAAAGTGTACATTAAACCTTGATTTGAACTTTGATAGCGAACTTTGACTTCAACTCTTCCCACTCTTATTCATTAATGGACTTGACAAAGAAAAAAAAAATGATGAAAAACAAAAAAGTGTCGAAGTACGAATTGGAAAGAATTGGAAGAGAGAGAGAGAGAGAGAGAGAGAGAGAGAGAGACTGACGCCTTGCTATATTCGCTATGTGCTACTGGTATATTCGCTATGCCGACTTAAAGGGACATATATACCTGCATCATACACGTTATACACATGGCATATGTACACAGAATGCACCTCTTTGCTCTCCACGATAAGTGAATACTGAAGTTAGCAGTTTTATTGAGTTGTTTGTAGAACACGGATCAAGCATTTATATCACTGACAGTATCATGTCTGTTATATCTATAGACAGGGCTCTACTCACGTGTGTTGCTGTTCACTCTATTTGTTGTCACATATATATATATATATATATATATATGATAACCCGATACTTTCCCCCGTAGACTGGTATACTGTGTGATTTTACTATTTAGCCAGTCAAGAGAGTGCCAGTGAAGCAACTGTTTGGTCATGCAAATTTCCAGTGCAGCCACGTAAAATTTTTCTTAATTTTGTCATAATTGTAATGTGCTTATAAAAAGCTTTTTACAATAAAAATGCATTGTCACATTTAAATGTATCTTTTATGCCTTAAAAATGAGAGGACACACACTCGCACGAAAACAAACGTTTTAATTTTCCGTGCTTTTTTTCGTAAGTTACAGTAGTTCTGGCTGCAGTCATTGCTGTCAATCATTCCAAATTATCTTCACTATATCCGTTTCACAATCATTCTTAAATCTAAAATTTCACGACAGTCATGTGTTTTCTTTCATTTATACTTTCATTATATGCTGTACTAGTGTAGCAAATGAGACCTCATGTCATTGTGTTTGGTTAACCTGTTTGGCTTTATATATTCAACTGAACAAAAACCCCGAATCCCCAATAAAATGATTTTATACCTTGCAAATGTCCGAATCTCCAACAATACTGCACCACTATGACCACCTTGGACCAAGAGAACTGGGCACCATACAGGGACAGTTCCGCAGTTTATATGCCAATGGGCTCTGAAGAAATTGTCTATAGTGTCGCATTTTCCAGTTTTGTGTGAGATATCCTCAGAAATGGATAGCTGAGGGATAAAGATACAAACAGATATGATGTCATAATATCTTTGCACTGTTTGTGGAACGCCATCACTGTGCAAACGTTACAATTTTTCGGCTCCCTGCACGCACAGTTCTAAACGTCAGGTGTGTCCTCCAATCCAGAGGATACAGTACAAAGTACCAAATTGTGGCTTTGAATTTTTATATGGTTAGCTTATTCATTGGTTGTACATTCAGTTAATTTTTTGTGAAAAATTTCCCTACTGAAGTTTAAAGGGATAATAACTCCTCGTTTTGGCCAAAAAATGAATTTTCCTGGGGTAAACAACAATTTTCCCATACTTACCAATGGTTTATGAATCCATCTTTACATTCAAAGTTAGTCCCTGTTTTTTTCTAAAATGTTTGGTTTTTTGTTAAAATCTCTTAAGAGATTATAACACAGTACAGCCATAAATGGAGGTCACGTGGTCTGAAGACAAGCACAGATATCAGAATAATAGCTATAACTCCTGTTTTTGTCGTAAAACAGAATATATTATATTTATAGGAGTTATTCACAATGTTTTCATTGTGAAATATAGACCTCATACGAAGAGTTATTATCCCTTTAATGAATTATATCGTTTCATGACATGTTTTTCTGTATCACTTCACACATTGCGTTAGGGGTGACACTTTTTTTGCTAGGGGAGTATAGCTTTTCTTTGTCATGATCGATCCAGAAAGACATACATATCGGACTGATAAAAATAATACGATGTGTTTTCAGAAAAAGCATTAAATAAAACAACACAGTTTGCTTTTGTTTTTGTGAGATTTATTTCTGAAAAGGTAATGAATAGGGCAATTTTTTTTTCTAATAATAAAAGACCTATTCTTTCAAAAAATTATATTAAACAGAAAGGGATTATATAACAACCATGCAAACATACAAAGACCGTTATCTTAAAAAAAAAGGATAAAAAATATATTAAAACATGAAAAAGGCTTTTTCTGAACGAATAAGCCTTAAGGGCTACCATTATTTTCATTTTACTTATATAATAAGAAAAAAAAAATATCAATTTTACTTGCGCTGAAATGTTTTGTAACTTTACTATGCACTATTGCAAGTATTGTTTATAGTATACGAGACATGTACCCATTCCCATTTACGGATTATTGTGTACTAATTCTCGTATTAAGGGACTTCACTACCCAGCGAACACAGAGCGTTTTATAACGATACCATAACGTTACTATAACGTTCTATGTTTGCTGGGTAATTGTCGACTGATCGTTTAATCAATAGTTTATACAATAATACATGTACAATGACATTTTTAACTATCAAATGCTAAGCAGCTAAACAGACTTATGTTGATAGGCTTCACTCTTTTGTTTAACATTGTTAGTTTTTTTGTGTGTGTGTGTTTTGTGTTTTCTTTTTGATTTTTTTAAGTTAAAGGTCAGTAATCATTATTGAATGTAAAAAAATAAACTTTTTACACCACAAAACAGAATTGTGAACTTCTCTAGTTAAGATTCATGGCTCTTTAAAAATTTCATATATTATCAGTCGCTTTACAAATAATGTTCGCCTGCATACTGGAGAAAGACAGCAATCAGTTTTTCTAAATGGTATTATTAGCGATTGAGCGCTAAAATGCTTATATTGTTTGCAAGTGCCTCTAGCCGATCATGCGAGAAAGGAACCGATACAAGTTAATGCAAAGACACTCCCAAATTTGGGTATTTCCAAATTTCTCTTGGTATACATGAAGGTTCCGGGTTCCTCAGGCAACATTTTCACTGTTCCCTTGTTTTTATTTATCACTTCCATCCCGGCTTCATAATCGACGTTGATAAACATATTTACACGGGACTCGGTAGGAATGGATTCCAGAAGAGCTTTTAGAAGCAACTTATATGCTTCCGGATTATCAGCGTAGAGCGGAGATATGACTTTCGTACGCGGTGCGTCTTGCACCTGCCCATAACCCACGACCTCTCCGACATCTGTGAGAGCTGCAAACGACATGGCCGACGGCTTTGCCAGCCACGCTTTCAAGAACTTTTTCCTTTGAAATACATTGATAGAGGTGTCATAAGTGAGAAGAGCTTCAAAGTCCACCTCATTTGCTGGGATAACGTTGATCACAGAGTGGTTCATTTTGGCATCGGAATTTAAGGTCCCGACATCAAAACGACCTTCGCAAAGACGTACATGCCGTCCACCAATTTTCAGGCCGAATTTTATGTTAGCCTGTATTCGGTTGAAAATGGAATAAATCACGACGTTTCTATCTCCAGCGTTTTCCATAGTCCTTGCTACAATTTTCTTCGCTGTAATTGATAAAAAATAATCCGTATTGATTGTAAAAATAAATAATTATTTACTTTGTAATTGGAATACCTTTCAGTACCCTTTGAAACAGGAAAATGAGACTAAAATTCTGTAAAGGCCTCTCTACTCAAGTTATGTCGTTGTCCTTTATTTGTTAATTTTATGAGAGAAAAAAACGTAATTAATTAACATGAAAGTAAAAGGGGTAATGCTTTTGTATAGCACAATATCGAAAAATGTCAAAATGAGACCACATTGCCTGTTACTATATTGGTGAATCGCTTCAATCTTTTTGGGACATTTAAAATAAAGGCCCCTATATCCTCTTCTTGCTGCGTACACATTAAATCTGCGTAACTTTATGCCAAATAGAACTTACGTACCGATGCTTGAGCCCCTGTATTTTTGGTCTACTATCAGGAAGTTACACATGGCGTTTTCGCCATCCAGTAAAATGATTAAATATGAACCTGAAAGAATAAACAGTACTAGTAGAATATCGCAATATATGAGAGTGTTTAGTACATGCTTTGTAAGTATTAAATTTCTTTCTTACAAAATCACACTATTTAGGCCGAGCCTTGAAAACATAAATTGGCTAATATTCCTCTCCCCCGTCCCTCTCTCTCTCTCTCTCCGCCAAACNATTTACAAATGACGGTGATATTTTTAACAGATATATTTCATTCCATTTGCAAGAGCTGACTTCAACGATACGACAGGCTTCATCGAGAAAATACACTTGCACACACTTTTCGTCTTGTGAGTGATTTGCTTTGAACCCTGATAATAAAACTACTGAGCACCTGTGGCATGAATTGGAGTGTGCAATGCAGAGTAGAATCAACCCCCTAATAATATCAGGCCTGCAGCCGAGAGGGGTTCGGGGGGTTCGGAAGAACCGCCCTTTCAGTCAGGAAAAGTTTCATTTTGGATAAAATTTGATCTAGGTACACAAAGGTTTCATTAGGCAGTTCGGCAGCATGAAAGGGAGTTGTACGACATACGCACTGATCGAAGCCATAGACCTTATTGCAAGGCAGACTGATACTCTAGGACAATATGCCAGAATGCTTTTTGGCATATTGTCCTAGAATGCTTTTGGTCGATTACACCAAAGCATTCGATAGAATAGACCACAAACTGCTCAATCAAAAACTGTCTGAATTAGGTTTCCCAGGAATTATTTCAAACTGGATTTACAGCTTCTTAGCTGAAAGGAAACAGAGTGTCAAGAGAGGTAGTGTGGAATCAGACTAGTAGATAATCAAAGGCTTGAGAGAGTGGGGTCTGATGTCTGATATCAGCTGGGAAGGTCACATCTGTGTAAAAGGCTACACAATTGAATAAATTGTATAACATATAGGCACCTTCTCAGGTATTATGTATTTTCTGTACCATGAGTCATATCATGAGTCATATGGTATCTCAGACAAAAAATTCTATTCAAAATGACCATTTGTAGACATAAAAAAAGAAATTAAGAGTGGGACAGCCTTTAACCAAGTCTTTTTTTACTTCGTTACGTTAATGTGTAAAGCCTAGTGTGATTGTTAATGTCACTTAAGCATTTAGATTAATGAAACGTGTAGGCTAATTTTTAATGTACTGCGACTATTTCGTGTACAGCATTGTGAAGTTTATAGGTAGTATATGCATCAAGGGAGTTGAACTCCTAAAATGTTAAGTCTTGTCTCTTTTACTTACTGCACCCTTGAATAACATATGCACTGAGTAACTACAAATTTCTTCGCCCCAAATGTGGCCAGGAAATATACATAAACATAGATGCTCAGCTTACTTATGCCTCGAATTATTTAGCCTTTCGATTGCTTACTGAAATCAGAATGCTCACGGAACAGAGCCATTCTTCAATGACCAGGGAATTGAGCAAGTAGATTCTCCTGATTTCAATTCCACAGAGCACTGGTGGGACACTCGACACCGTGTTATTAGAAAATGATTAGTCCAGCAGCCCAGCCCTTACTGAAATCAGAATGCTCACGGAACAGAGCCATTCTTCAATGACCAGGGAATTGAGCAAGTAGATTCTCCTGATTTCAATTCCACAGAGCACTGGTGGGACACTCGACACCGTGTTATTAGAAAATGATTAGTCCAGCAGCCCACACTGAATAGCTTTAGACAGGTTCTTGTCGAGGAGTGGTCTTACAATGTACCTCAAGTAATACGCATACTGGTGCATATGGAATCAATACTTCAAATAATAATTGGCACCATTCAGGTTCAAGGCAACAACACAAGATGCCAATTCAATGACGGAATTCTTCGGGGTTTAGCAATACCTTTTGGTGACTGGTATTCTTCGACAAAGCATGCCTCCTTAAACCTTAACTTTGTTTTCTTCTTTAAGGGGATTTTTCTGTTCCCTAAAATGCAATAGGAATTAGTTGAAGCAATTTCTTTAAATGGTTTGATAACACTCACCTCAACTTTTCGCGGTTTCTTGATCAGAAAGGTGCGGAATTCAGAGTGGGGCAACCTATTTAAACAAGTCTTTTTTACTTCGTTAAGTTAATGTGTAAATCCTAATGTGATTGTTCATGTCACTTAGGCATTTAGATTAAAGAAACGTGTAGGCTATAATGTTAAATGTACTGCGACTATTTCGTGTACAGCATTGTGAAGTTTATAGGTAGTATAAGCATCAAGGCGGTTGAACTCCCAAAAGTTCTAGTTTTGTCTCTTTTTCACACTGTACCCTTGAAATAATATATGCACTGAGTAACGACGCACATTTCTGCGCTCGAAATAAGACTAGAAGATATACATTTACACAGGTGCTCAGCTTAATTATGCTCCAATTTTTTGTCAATGCTCACTGAAATCGGAATGCCCACGGAACAAAGTCATTCTTCAATGACCAGGGAATTGAGCAAGTAGATTCTCCTAATTTCAATACCACAGAGCACTTTTCAACTTCGTTAAATTAATGTGTAAATCCTTATGTGATTGTTAATGTCACTTTCGCATTTAGATTAAAGAAACGTGTAGGCTATAATGTTAAATGTACTGCGACTATTTCGTGTGCAGCATTGTGAAGTTTATAGGTAGTATAAGCATCAAGGGGGTTGAACTCCCAAAAGTTCTAGTTTTGTCTCTTTTTATCACTGTGCCCTTGAAATAATATATGCACTGAGTAACGATGCACATTTCTGCGCCCCAAATAAGACTAGAAGATATACATTTACACAGGTGCTCAGCTTAATTATGCTCCGATTTTTTGTCAATGCTCACTGAAATCGGAATACCCGCGGAACAAAATCATTCTTCAATGACCAGGGAATTGAGCAAGTAGATTCTCCTAATTTCAATACCACAGAGCACTTTTCAACTTCGTTAAGTTAATGTGTAATTCCTAATGTGATTGTTAATGTCACTTACGCATTTTAGTTTAAAGAAACGTGTAGGCTATAATGTTAAATGTACTGCGACTATTTCGTGTACAGCATTGTGAGGTTTATAGGTAGTATAAGCATCAAGGCGGTTGAACTCCCAAAAGTTCTAGTTTTGTCTCTTTTTATCACTGTGCCCTTGAAATAATAAATGCACTGAGTAACGACGCACATTTCTGCGCCCCAAAAAAGACTAGAAGATATACATTTACACAGGTGCTCAGCTCAATTATGCTCCGATTTTTTGGAAGTCATAAGTCTCGTACGTCACAGGTTTGGCCGCCTGGAGCTGCCTTTCCCGCCTCGCGCTGACGTTATCTCGTGCAGAAGAGACAAGAAGCAAAGTGCCTGACGAAGTTTGAATTGAAAATATCTTGCAGTCGAAGGTCAGTGCCACAATAGAAGCAACATTCTGCTTTAAAAACTGATTTTGGTGTAGCCATTGCGCAGCCCTTAAAGTGGTATCGGGCATACAGTGTAGCTGTCAAATTTGGCACACGGCAAGCACGTGTATTGCGCACGTGTACATCTCAGGACTAAATGTTCTTTGATAAGCAAAAAATACAAAAACATTGGATATATCTTTTTTGTTCGAAGAGTATTATTTATTTTTTCACTTTACATCTTAAATACAGCAAATAAAATTAAATAAAGCAGAATTTAATCTGTTTTACGTTTCATTTTGGTCTGATGACATTCAACTGCAGATTCACTGCGGAGCAGTTCTATTTGATTGATGGAAGTGTAACATGGCCGCTGGTCACTAGAACCGGTATTGTTGGTATGGGTTATATATGAAATCAAGATCGAGCTGGCAATACCGGAATCTAGAACCTAGGGTAACTGAAATCGGAATGCCCACAGAACAAAGTCATTCTTCAATAACCAGGGAATGGAGCAAGTAGATTCTCCTAAGTTCAATACCACAGAGGACTGGTGGGACGTTTGACACCGTGTATTGAAAATGATTGGTCCAGCAGACCACAATGAATGATTTTGACAGGATCTTGTCGAGGAGTGGTCTAACAATGTACCTCAAGTAATAATCCGTCAACAAACTGAGGAAACTGGTACACGTAGAGTCAATACTTTAAATAATAAATGGCACCATTCAGGTTCAAGGCAACAACACAAGATACCAACTCCATGACGGAATTCCTCATGGTATAGCAATACCCTTTGGTGACGCTGGCATTCTTCGCCAAAGTATGCCTCCGTGAACCTAAAATTTGTTTTTCTTCTTTGAAGGAACTTCCCTATTCCCATAAACGTTTTAATTTTCTGTGCTTTTTTCGTTAATTACAGAAGTTCTGACTACAATCATTGCTGTCAATCATTCCAACTTATCTTCGCCATATCCGTTTCACAATCATTCTTAAATCTAAAATTCACGACAGTCATACGTTTTCTTTCATTTATACTTTTATCATTTGCTGTACTAGTGTTGCAAATGAGACTCCATGTAATTGTGTTTGATTTACTGATTAAAATATAAAATCCAACTGCTTCTTTACAATAATTCAGTACCATGAAAGAATTGAATTAACATTAAAATAAATCAGTAAGTTTCCTTAAAATAGTTCACTTACAAATGTTTTTATCAATCAGTTTCTTTAAACAGTTTAGTGTTTTTACATTAAAATTCCGAGGGACCAAAGGATAAAAGTTTTTGCAGATCTAACAGTTCTAACCTTTGGGGCAAAGAAGTTCTGAGAGTGTCTCAATGCGAATGTTCTTTAACTTTCGGTAATAAACGGTTCAGTCTATGCTCCTCCATACACATGCCTGCAAACATTTCAAGGCATAAGTTACTGCGCCTGGTTTGCAAGGGAACACATTTATTTTGTACGAGATATAAGGATACAGTATCTTAAAGACTCTTTTCTGGGCGGATTCAGTTTTTTCAGCCTGGCAATTGGTCAGTCCAGGATGCTACACTTGCACAACATATTCTAAAGTAGATCTTACAACAGATATGTAGACTTTAAGTTCGTCATGAACCCAATATTTTTAATATTCTTACAAAATTTAACAGATATGTTCAACAGATAACAAAAAACTAGAAATATCCTGTAGATGCGCTCAACAGTTACTTTGAAGATGAAAGTAATATACACTCTGGGAAAAGTTACCATACCACAAAGTAAGCAGAAACTATTAATTTTGTGAATACATAATGTAAATCAATTAGGAATGCAAACCCTATTGGTCATTTTCAAAAAAATATCTTGTGATATTTATTTCAGAATAGGTAATAATATAGCAAATAATTATTTCTAGAAAAATAAGATCCATTCTTTCAAAAAGATTATATTAAACGGAAAAAAGATTATATAACAGCCATGTGAACAAACTAAGATCGTTAACTTGAAAGCAAAATACAAAAAAATATATCAAACATGAAAAAGTTTTTTTTCTGAACAAATAAGCCTTAAGGGCTACCATTATTTTCATTTTACTTCTATAATTAAAAAAAAAGACATATCAAATTTACTTGCACTGAAATAATTTGTGAATTTGCTATGCGCTACTGCATGTATTGTATATAGTACACGAGACAATTATTATAATTATGTACCCATTCCCATTCGAAATTTTCATGTACTAATTCTCGATACATACCTAGGGATGTTATATGACCGTGGCGATATGATGATCACTGAAGCCTGTCCATTTAGCCAAGCTTCAGTGAAGATCGAGGGCAACCTCGAGCCGCTACCCAAAAATGTCTCGCTTAACTCGACATTTCTGCCTAGCGTCTCTCGGAAAACTCGGATTTAACCTCGATGTAGTCTAGAATTTCACGACTACATCTTGGTTAAATCAGTCGAGGTCTCTTAAATACTGAAAGCCAAAAGACAGTGTGACCATGTGACCTTCTTGGCATCAAGAGAATAGTGACGTTGCTTGCGTTATATACCTACCAGCAGACAAATTTAAAATCTCTCACACTTTTTAAAAAATTAGCATAAACTTTTCACGTTTAACAATTATTATCTATCATTTTATTACACTAAGTCAAATCATATGGGTATGATTTGAAAACGGGAATTAGTTTACATTTAAGCCACACGTGCATACAAATTATTTGTAAATCTATAACTTTTTAACGAGGGTTGTGTTATTTACCTTTTGTTTTTAAGCTGTTCATTATGGTGGCCCCTATTGGATATTGCGACTTTTCGACTTTTAGAGTTTTCGACTTTTAGAGTTTTAGAGTTTTCGACTTTTAGAGTTTGCGACTTTTAGAGTTTTAGAGTTTTAGAGTTTGCGACTTTTAGAGTTTTCGAGTTTTTTACTGAGCGTCGATTTCGCGCAGCAAGCGACTTTTCTTCTCTGAGCGTCGATTATGCGCAGCAACCGGTAACGCGTCATCTATCATCTGCGCGGCAACCGGGAACGCGTCATCTATCATCTGCAAGGTGCATAGGCAAACATGGTAAGTGGCAAGATTTCCGATTCATTCTCCTATTGATATGGTATCCTATAATTATTTGAGTGCAGACGCAATAAGATTTGTTTAAAAAGCCGGCTCATATATAAAAAGCTTTAATTGAAATGAAGGTGTAATGTTCGAATGTTGGCAGTGCATGTATTTGATAGCTTCCTTGATGCGCTTGTTAACGAACTATCATGTTTCCGTTTTTTTTTCTTTATGGGCATTTCAGTTAAAATAATTGTAGAACTTTACAGAACTGCTAAATTGATAAAGTTATGTTATCGATTTCGTTTTACTTACGTACGACATGAGTTTTTTTCTCACAATTTATCAAAGTTTAACATTCTTTTGTATTTTTATTATATCGTATTGTCCGTCTTCAAATTCAAACATTACTGTTCTTAATTCACGAAAAGGTTTATTGGTAAATGATAACGTTAGCCCACTTTGCTTATCATTATAGGCAGCTGAAGAAACAGAGATAGAATCACTGCTGAAGGAAAATCATTTATTAAATAGTGAAAACATTATAAATGCTTTCAAACGGGAACAGGTAATTTTCTACATTTCTTTTCTTTTGTATTGGATGAATTTCTATTTTTCATGTAAAAAAGTTCATTAAGAGCATCAGTGTTCTTAGTACTAAACAAAGGAAATACCTTAAATTAGTAGACCACCAAACTGCATCCAGCTATCAACACATGGTGAAAAGTCATTAGTTACTGCCAATCTACCAATTAGTTACTGTCTTTGAAGACATGGGAGGATGCATTTAATATAAACACTTGACCCTGGGGTTGTAATGTGCTGATTTTGCTATCATTTGAACCATCTTTTCATGTCAAGCCGAATTGCTGTTAAGTGAATATTAATACAGAAAAAGTATGCATGTACAAATTTTTTTTTTTCGTTTTTTTTTTTTTTTTTTTTTTTTTTTTGAGGGGGGGCGCATATGTAGTAATGATGCAAAATCCTGGTAATATTTAACGCAACCTCCGATAAGTAACTTACCATGGCCCATAGAAGGCTACGCGTGCGTCTTTTAGATGCCCCTTTACATGCGAAAACGACAAGGCCTATGCCGACTTCGTCTTTTTCCTGCAGAGTTTTGAGAGCCGAAAATGACATGGCTGTCTCTTTGGCCACTTACTGAACTCCATAGATTCGAGTTTGACACGATCTATGTCGCATTCGTCTCTCAAATGACACTGTTATAAAACATGAAATAGGCATGACGTGTGATTTTTTCAGCTGAATAAAAAGGCCCTTTAAAACGAAGTTGACGTGACCTTGAGAGTCATGTCGCTTTCAACTCTTACAAACCTCCAACAAAATCTTTCTCAACACAGACGCGCGAGACATGTACTATTGGACATGGGTCAGTTGAAACCCTATTAACCTAAATGGCTCATGTTATTTTCAGCCATCTCTTATATGTCTAATCCATGGGCGTAACCAGGCATACGCACGGATGCACTGTGCGTACAATTTTTGGGGCCAACCATGATATTTTTCTCTACAAATTTAGTGTATTTTTCAAGGAATAAATCGAAAATCCCCGTCGGTTGTAAGTTAACGTCACTTGAATAAACAAATCCTCTGTATAACATATATTCACCATTGTTCACATTACTGAGGTAAACAATACTAGTTACCATCAGAAGTCCTATCTTAATCGTCAATCTAGCTGGATCTCCCTTTACCTCTTAATTAGGGGGTTAAGTGCCTTTCGGCTCTTTGGTAGCCTTTATCTTGAAAGTATCGAACGTACTTTCGCTGGTGATGTTTATCTCAGGTACAAATCTACCTGTGCATTATTCTCAAAGAGCAGTTCCAGCAGACCTGGGGGCACTAGATAAAATCTGAACGTCGGGCTAAACAAGGAGCCAGAGAAACAAAGGAAGAAACGAAATTTTCCTGCAAAGCTTCAAAGAATTTTTACACGGACTTGATCCAGAATAACCCACCAAAGTAACAGGGTGGCATGGGCAATTTTTACAATCACAAACAAATAATTAAACTTTGTCTTGGCTTGTCGGATCGGCCGTGGACGTTGTAAGGAATTTTCTTAGAGTAATTTGACGTACCCAGCTTTTATGATCCGTCACAGTTTAATGGTACTATTTTAATCTGAAGTGCACGCTGTTATTCAGTCACGACGAAACTGCTTTATTTCAAATCCTCCCTCCCCACTGAAATTTATTATTTTTTAAAATATTTTTTCATTTCATTTTACCCTGCCTCCCCCCCCCCCCCCATTTTGGACAGCCTGTTCCCCAATCCTGGAAAAAGCTTTGCTTCCGGCTGAAATAATGTAATGGAACTTAATTAAATCACCGGAATGTATTTTACTTTAGCTGATGATTCTATTACTGATGAAAACTGAGCTATGGTATTTGGCACATTTAATTTTATCTGCCCTTTATCTGTTTGCGTAAGTGTACATTTAGCCGTACCTGGGACTTTTGAAAATCTGTGCGTACAATTCTAAAAGGTCTGGTTACGCCCCTGGTCTCCCATAGCTCCGTCGAGCGGTCACCTTCGAGTCTTCTTCAGTCTGACCTCCAATATTATTTCTAGACATCTTTTATACGTCTCCCATAGCTCCGTCGAGCGGTCACCTTCGAGTCTTCTTCAGTCTGACCTCCAATATTATTTCTAGACATCTTTTATACGTATTTCTTATCTATAGGTGGATTCTGTGCTGCAGTATTTGGCGGTTCATATTAATTTTAATTNTAATCCAATTAATTTGGAACAGAAGTGCTGTCCCAAAATCATTTGAATCCCATCATAAATTAGTGTTATCTAGATAATAGTGTGGCTAATTGCAGCAATGCTTGTAATTATTATATAGCCTCACAATTTTATTTTCAAGGATTCAAATAAAAAGGGTTTTAAGACGGCCCTTCTGTTTCAATTTTTTGGCTGAAAGTAACTGTTTCGTGTAATTTGTTCCAAGGATTATTTTCAGAGTTATTACACATTTATAAGAACAATATAATTTCATAATTTATCCAACCAATCAATTAGGTGTATGTATAAAACAGTGATTACGTTTCCATTTCAGATAACAGCAGTGGAACAATGCAGAGGATTCATGCATCAAGAGGCAGCTTTGCTGAAGCTGGAACTTAAAACTTTGGGACAGCAAGATGCTTTTAGAAAGCTAGTGAATGAACATTCAGGTACATTCTTGTGGTAATTATCTCGTGTAAATTGAGTAATGTTGCTCTAGTATCTGAAAAGAAATATCTTAGACCCATGTATTTTTAGTATCCCTTACTTCTTTTGTTGTCCAGAAAATTGTTAAAATTCTGTTAATACGCTCGTCAATCCTAGAACGAAGTAAATTTCAGAGTTGCCATGGGTCCTGTTTTACGTAAAGGGTTGTGAGTGTGAATAACCGATACTTATTAAAACTCCGAAGTTCCAAATAAGCTTACCGGAAAGATAATCACATTTTTATTCTAAAGTTTGTCCTCACGGTATGCGCGTTTTTCGCATGTACGATTATTAATTTTTCCAATCAACTTCTACACCGACGTACCGACGGGAAGTTTCTGACAAGCATATGGTTTTTTACGTTTTGACATTTAAGACGAGTCCGATGACAATGCCTTTAATATAGCGAGTCGCTCAGTCAGGCCAGTGCATTTCTCTTTACTGAACTGTCCTTCTCGAGAAAGAAAGTAACACATCGACACATGCACAAGTAAATCTCGTCCTGAAAGTGTGTTTTTGGGTTTTGCCTTGGCTTAAAGTAAAAAAAAAAAAAAATAATAATGAAACGTGTACAAAAATGTAGAACATGCAATGATCAGTTATACAGGAAAGGTCATTAACATAGGAACTGCCCTGAAAACGGGCCGCTCAAACTTGGGCAAGAGCGGCCACGTGTACACGCACGGACGTCTTAGAACACCTAACTACTAGTGCCGGGTACACAAATATAGCACTTCCTTCGGGCCGTAGACTGAGTTACCGATACATGAAAAAGAAAAATGTTAATAATTGTTATCTAACTTTTTACTAAATTGCAATGGGCATTTCATGTAATAATGCGCCTTAAGTGGCACAGTATCCTTCAAAATGAGGGACAACGTCGTTTTCATCGCGCGGCGCAACGGCGCAGCCAAGATGCAACTAACATCAAACCTAATTATATTTCGTATTCACTTTAGGCTCAGACCCTTATTAAAAAAGTCGGTGGTTGGGGATGGGGGTGGGGTTGAGATTGACTTGTCAATCTAGCAATGATTCAGTTAGTGATTCTGAATGACTTATATTTATAACATGATAAGCTTTAATAAACATTGTTAGTTAAAATTTTGTTCTGCCCCAAATGCAGGGAATCGAGTAGTTAATTATCTAAATACATGGCATAAAAAGTGTGACAAAAACACTCCACACGTGTGTATTTAAAAGAAAATTTACATTTACAAATTCAATGGTTTTACATAAAACTTTTCAATGTAACATGTGTGAGTCTTCAATGTAGGTAATATATAATAAGACATGGTTAAAGTGCATATTATGAATGCTACAGAATTTATCCATTCATTCTTATATAAGAAAATTAGAAAAGAAAGTCTCAAGATATAATCAAAAAAATTCCGACAATATGAATTTTAACATACACGTATTCTAGTGAGATACAGCCGTGTCGAAAGTAGAGGGGGGTGTCTGGGGGGTCCAGCCTTCATTTCCTGAGAACTGAGTTTTGGCTAGCTGAAGCATATAGCTCTATACCGTACCACATGGCACCTGCGTTTGCCCTCCAAAGCTGCTCAAACGCCTCGCACCCCACGACAAGGGGTCGAGGATCGGCTTCACACCCGAGGCCGTCATTCCTAAAAAGGTCGGAAGAATCCTGGATCCGCCCCTGTACAGTGTATTATACTTTGTAAGAACCAAAGTAGCCTATACCAATCATGAAAGATACATTAAAACAGTTGTACGACAAATACCCCATGCAATATGATGAGAAGGCGTAAAAGCCATTTATTATTAGGCCTAATGTAAATTTTCATAGAAATTTAAGAAATATTTCATTTTAAGATGAAAAAAACTTTATTTAACATTTCTCAAGGACCCCCCTGCCCCCCTTCCGTCCTTTTCAAACTCTACCTCCTCCCACACACACACTGATTTTCTCCCACTGATTGGTTTGGAGGGGGGGGGGGAGGGAGTGGCAGTGTAATTTTGAGGTAGGTTAAACTTGGAAAGGGCAGGTCCAAGCAGACAAGTGACCTGAAACATGAGCGTCGAGCCCAGCAGCGGCCTAATAATCGCTAATCAATACAGGTGTATGACAAATGCATTTCTTTCTGTGCTGCTAATATCATTGCTGAATTATGACCAAGGATTGAAAAATACTTGTCAAACCAATGTTTTTTTTTTTTTACTTTTTTTCACAAAATTTAGAATTGCCCACCTTTTCTATTATTCCGCACATGTGTAAACATTTATTCTGATTTAATGCCGTACAATTATTACGCTCAGTACAATAATTAATTTTCAAACATAATTCGAAAAGGAAAATTATTTGGAACTTTAGAGTAATTGATTTCTCTATTTTTTCTATACAAACTTCATTCATTTTATTCCATATTGTTCCTTGAATGTTTGAATGTATATTTGCACATTAGCGTTATTCTAATTTTGTTGGTATATGTAGCGGGATCACTGGACATTATCTCGGTCATGGACAACTTGAAAAGACGGAGAGTGGAAAAAAAACAACAAGTGAGTAAAATATCATGTGAAAGCCTCCTAAGCACGCATTTGATTAAGTTATGATTTCTTTATTAAAATGCTTTCATCTTTAGAAATTATCTTTTTTGAAATGTTGAAACACAGCCTACAATTTAAATTTTCTTCAGTTTTACATTTAAATATTCTTCGTAAGTATTCCGTATGTTGTGCAAAATTTTGTCTTCAAACGTATCAAAGTGATTCATAAAAATTTGAAAATTGGCTTGATGGGAGCATTTTTTTTAAAACGTGCTTTTTAGCCGTCACCTGCATCTGTCGTCTCTGGTGCTCTTGCCGTTCCGTCGTGTACTTTCATAAATAACACGTTCAACAGAAAACCATTTGACTGTTGTCTTCAAACTTACGGAAGTGATGAACATTCATAACAGAGTGCGAAAATGAGCTTCATTGCACCATTTTTCCAAAAGTTATGTATGCTGTATTTTCACGTTACATTTAGCTTATATGCAATAAGGACAGACGTTGATCCATTTATTCCCTTTTTTAGCATATATATATATATATATATATATATATATATATATATATATATATATATATATATATATATATATATATATATATAATAACACATTTTAAGGAAAACCAAATTGGATTTTACATTTGATTAAATTTGTTAATGTAGATTTTAGCATAAAATGGATGTCATTATAACATCTTAGTTTCAATGGAAATCTCAACATCCAGTATGTTCCAGGAAGATATCTCAGGGGTTAAACCATCTTAAGATGTATGTTTACTTTTAGAAAATGCTGTGGATGTAAAAAAAAAAAAAAAAGGAACATTCTGGGTATTTTCTAACTCATGGAGTGTCCCTTTACTCTGTTAACTATTTGAGTTGATTTTTGTGTTAAGCATAATGTAAAATTACAGCAAAATCGATAAAATAACATATTATGTGAATCATTATTAGCTTTAATGTCTGGACATTTTACAACTTCACTTTGTTTAATTTTCAAACCTTTATCATTTTAAGAGAAGTAAAGAGAAGAAAGAAGAAAGAAAACAAATGTGCAGCAAATTAACCACCAGAATTTTCCTTGGCTGGAAACACAAAGACAATGAAGAGGATCCATATGTCCAAGTGAGACTTAAGGAGGGAGGTGGCACCAGAACACCGGATGTTGCCAAAAGTGCTACTTATGATGATGTTTTAGACGTAAGTTTTGCTTGCTTATTAACCTATGTGTCAAGTTTTGCTTCAAATGTAAAAGGGACAGTTTTTCCTGAACTCCGAGATTATATCGTATTTACTTAACTGACTTTTGTTCATTTTGATCTGATGGTAAAATATTTTTTAGGTATATTCCAACATTGCTAATACAATTAAATAATAATTATATATAAATTGTTTAAAATATTTTCAAATCCAATATTGCAGGTTATGAAGAATTTATTTTTACCAGGGGGAATATCACCCAAAGGTGCAGTAGGGGACATGGAATGTAAAATCTCATCCTTTCAAGAGGATATTATAAAAAAGGAGGAATTTGTTAATGTTGGGTGTCACATGGAGAAGTCAGCAGTGAGACCTATGAGATTATATCTGTTGACTAATAGAAGGTGAATTAAAGTACTTGCTAATCTAATAACTGAATACTTGACATACATCAAAACTAATTAACTAAATTAAGTAACTAAAATAATTTCAAGCTTAACTCTGACAAAATTTAAACCTTTGTCACAGGAAGACTGATCTTATTTTACATGAAGACTGTTCAAGTTGAAGTCCTAATGAAAGGCTTCCTACTTTTAAGACAAAATATCATATTCAAGTCAAACACTTGAAAGTTACATAAACTCTCTTGCAATACATTTTTCTTCCACCTCTTTACAAAAGTATGTGTCTATTTTCAGGAATGCTCTACAAAATGCTGGACAAGTGGTGGCGGTATACATTGCTTTCCTTTTTACCTGTTTTAATTGGAAAATATATTGCCATAACATTGTTTATATATTGAACTTCCAATCATTGTTAACAGTAAGCACTGGCAAGGAAAAAAACATAATAAAAAAACATAATAGATACAATAAGGAATAAAGAGTTCAATAAGGATAATTAAAGTTTCAAGTTTAATAATTACAGGAAAATCAAGAATATGATGAAGATGGAAGCTTGCCTGACACAGGAGTGGTTCATGCTGAACAGGTATGTCAACAACAGGTAATATTTGATGTTCACTAGAGGTGTAATTAAAGTGATGCACAGACCTTTTTACATATTGAACAAAACAGATGTTAAGGTAAAAAACTTTAAGAAAAGGTTATCATATATGTAAGCTATCACTTGTTTGACCACTGTAATTTTAGTTTCAAGTACACCTGTCACCAGAGATGTGCATGTACGTTGGAATTTTAGTGCAATAGGGGGTTGAGCTGTACCTGGGGTTGCCAATTCTTAATTCTTTCGCATTGTAATAACTGATAATGCCTCCTAAACCATTACAGTGAAGAAGATGAAACTTTGAGAATTGGTAGATCTGTAATCAGGGAAGATGATCACTTTGGAATATTAATTAAGGCACCTGGGAGGCGTGCTGTCCCTCGGGGAGGGGTTAATATTATTGGGAGAGGGAGAAGGAATTGATTCTTTTTTTTCCATTAAGCATTTTTCTCTTATACTTTTTATGCTGTTATTAAGAAAATTATTTACATATGAAACCCATAGTAATACATGGGAACCCTGAGGGTGATCATCTCTTTACATTGTGGGTACATTAAAGTGCAGCGATATGAGATGGCAATCTTTCGATTACCATCTAATATTCAAATGTAAGTTACGCAAAACTTTAAAATGGACAGGAATTTATTAATTGAACAAATGATACCTAATTTCATGATGCATGATGCACTGTCTGTACTTTTCATATTCGTAAAAGACAAGGGATCAAGATGAGCTGCCAGACATTACACCTGGGCCTGCCCACGAGGTCAGTAAGGTCATACTGATGGAAATAGTCTGACCCACCCACACAATGATTCTGAATCACTACTAGGTTTAATTATAGTCTTTATATATATATAGTTAGCATTCGTGGAAAATAGCAGCTGGATTAGTATATCCCCAACTGAATTAATCTATTTAATCATGGTTGTGCTTGCTGTTCTCTTTCTATATAGCCTGTTATTATCCACTCAATTTTGTCATTGTTGATATAATTACAACTTTATGCATGTCAGACGTTTCCAATTAGCATTAACGCATAACACCAAAATTAAAATAATTACCCATTTCCTTTTTTTAAGACACTGGCTCCTGAAGATTCAAATGACAGTTGGCATATAAGCTTCCTGGACCAGTTTGAGAGTGGTTCTTCACATGATGTAACTTCAGGTAACAGACGAAGAATGACTCCTTTTCTTTATATAATACTTTCTTGATAAGAAAATCCAAACTTATCAAAGTTAACCTTTTCTAGTGAAAATACCCTCTCGTTTCTGTTACTTGACAATTAAAATAAAAAGTCAGAATGCTCTAAAGAAACACTGTTGAACCTTAGTAGTTTATTTATTGTTCATGTTTTCAAAGTTCCAATTTTATATCCTTGATTTTTTTTTTTTTTTTTTGCATTTTCTTACTTCCTTCAGAAACACTGATACCTGCTGGCACGCCAACAGTCACTCTGCGTAGAACGGTGAGAAACAAACCAAATATCTTTTAGCTCCTTAGCAAAATATCAGGCCTATCCCATACTGTCTCACAAATTTACTGCTAATTTGCAGCCAATTTTCAAGAAATTATTGTCAATGTGCCACAAATTTGCAAGAACATGAATACTTTCTTGCAAAAATGTTTACTTGTAACTCTTTTGCTGCAATATTGCTGCAAATTTTCATTTTGCTAAGGAGCAGTTTCAGAATTATCCTTGCAGTAAACAGAATACTAAATTTTGGTATAAAGGTCCAGAATTTTCCTTGCAGTAAACAGAATTCAAAATTTTGGTATAAAGGTGCAGGTCCAACTGTCAGTAATAAAAATAAGATGCTTTTTCATCAGCTTGCCCTTCAATCACTTCACATGCTGTTTTAGTATTTTTTTGTACTTGCAGAATGTTATCAGGGAAACATGCCAAATGTATGACATTTACTTTTTGTCTTACTCCTGCATACTGATATATGATAAACCATGTAATGTAGTAATAACTCTAAGACATGCATGTAGCTTTAAACTTCATTTTTTCAGACTGATAGTATTGAACTTTGTGATGTGCTTCACACGTTATCATCACAAGTGGAGCATGAAGGAATTGGCAACCCAGTAAATGTTGTAAGATATAATGTTCTGGATGGACTGTTCAGAGCTCTTTTGCGTAAAAGATTCAACCCAAAGCGCAGAATGTTTGTGCAGTTCAGTCATGAAGATGGGGTCGATGGAAGTGGACCTTCCAGAGAACTTTTTAGGCTTGCTTTGCAAGAAATACAAAACTCTTGTATTTTTCATGGAAAAAGGAGCTCTAGGTTTATTGAAATGGACTACAAAGGTTTGTAAATAATTAATATATTACACAAACATGTCTCTTTTTTCCAAAATAACTGATGTCTTCCTTGTTTATATTGTTTTTGCAAGATGCCTAAGATTACATTTCTCTTAGTTTAGTATTAGTAACTGAAATTTCGAAGAAATAGTCTGAACACAGAAATTGAAATGCTAAAACTATTTTTCACACATATATTTAAATAATAATGAATTTAAAATGGCTATTATATCCACCCTTTAAACCCAAACCTCTGATCTTCATGTTGACACAGTGTAAAACCTCCTAGCTTTCTAGTCAGAAGTTCAGAGGCATGCCACCAATTATACTAAAGGGTTAATACACACAAATTTAACTACTGTTTTATTCATGTACTTTACTCTTTTACAGCTCTAGAGGAAGACAGATACTTTTGCTCTGGTCTATTCATAGCCTATTTGTTGGTACACAATGGCCCTTTGCCACAGTTTTTACATCCTGTGCTATACAGCTTTTTGGCCACAGGGAAGGTGACACATTGCTCTGTAGAGGAAGTAGAGGATGAGGGCATAAAATCAAAAATCAAAGCTGTAAGTTGGCCTGTGCTCTACAAGTTTTTTCTTAGTCTTGCATAGAAGCATCAATTTGAAATTGGAATGTCAAATCAGTTTTTTTTTTCGATTTGACCTTATAATTTGCCACTCCTAAATGGTAAATTCATGGCTGCACTGTTGCTTTTTTTATGAAATCTTGAAAAAATTCCATAGTGGATCCTGCAGCAAGAAGCCTCTATCTTAGTCTTATAGCAGTCAAATAAATATTAAACAAAATTAATTGCAGATTGCTGATGCCACAACACAAGAAAACTACCAAGACGTAACAAATGACCCCATAGTAGACCTGGCAGGCTGCACTGCCTTAGGACTGTCGCTGAAGGACAGGGATAATTTAGTTACAGATCTGGTTCACTTTTTTATTATTGGAAGGCATGGCCTTGCCATTAGTCAGTAAGTAAAGAACTTTGTGACCAAATCCATTGCCTGCTGCAATCAAAGTTGAAATAACCAGTTTAAAAATTCAGTTGTGATAAAATGTGCCAACTAAAAACTGATGGGAAACATTTACATAACTAATAATTGGTATCTGTTATGGATTTTATTTGTGGTTTCAAAATATTTGTCAAGTGATTGAAGTGTAACCCTGTTAGCATGGATTGATTCACACTTTTTGAGCAATGTTATACAAATGTACACCTAAACATCTTTTCATATTACGTGGCACATTATAAGGTTAGTTCTAATATTAAGCATTAGACATGAGTGGACAATAACCTGATAAAAAGCTTACTCAGAAAAATTGTTAATATTTGTTAACATTCACTGATCTTTTTATTGTGGAGTATGGCTAATAGTAAATATCTGCCAATTGGTTTTTAACTTCAAGTTAACTTTATCTTCTAGTAAATTCTCCTTAATTCCAGTTTTCTAATTTACGCTTTTTGTATTAAGTCTGGTGATACAAAAACACTTACAGGCAGCCATAAACCAAGCACAAGACAACCGAAGTGATATCACTCTGCTAATTTTAATTATTTTCTCACTGACATAACACAAGTTACCAAAGAGAGATGAGATGAAATCCCTTCTTTAGTCAACTTAAACTTTTCTAGGTTTGAGAAAGGTCTAAAGACACTAGGAGTTTTGGATGCAATCCGTCAGCATCCAAATGTTATGAGAAAGGCTTTCATTTATGAGCCCGAGGAGCTCACAGCATCAACTATTGAAAGTCTCTTTGTCATCACTTGGTCACCCGAAGGCACCAACAAGAGGAATGCAGAAGAGCAGACCCTGTCTTTTATGAGGGATTTGCTACTGGATTTGGAAGGTTGGTTTCAATAAATTAAAATTAAATGCATTTCGAGATAGTGGGGGGAAATATGGGGTATCTGGAACAAGAGTATTAAGTTTTGGTTGATGAGAAGGATAACTAGCAGAACTGACTCAATGTATATTTTTGTAGGCCCTGTTTTAAACATGTTGTGCTATGGACTTGGTTCCCGAACCAAATCATGCATAAAGGCACTAAAATGAGTAAGAATCGTTCATTCATTAATAGATGTCCATGGTAGTAGTTTGTGGCTATTGTATCTCAGCTGTTGAGAGGTTCTGCACAGCATCAGCAACGAAAGAAGCTGCAGATTTGACTGTTTTTTTTTCTCTTTTTACGTTGATCAAAATGGGCATTACACAGGTAGCGTGCAGTAACATTTACTTTGGTAATGTGCGAATATTCATAAACTAAAGTTGAAGATTTAAGAGATTTATTTATACAAACTGGATATATTACTTGTTTACAGAAGATGAAGAACTGGGGCTGTTGCTAATTTATGCAACAGGAGCAGACAGACCTCCACCCCTTGGGTTCCAACCCCCGTGCCAGCTGACGTTTGGACACCCAGATGCCAGTGACCTTACAGCACCATTTCCAAAGGCAAATACTTGTGTTAACCTGTTGAGGATACCAGTGCTACCAAATTACAAAATTTTTAAGGCCAATGTTTTGGCAGCAATAAAATCTGTCAATTTTTTCTCTGATTATTAAATGCACAAAATACATTTAAAGCACATACTCTTGTTCCAGATACCCCATATTTCCCCCGACTATCTCCAAATGCATTTAATATTTATTTATTGAAAATAACCTTCTAAATCCAGTAGCAAATCCCACATAAATGACAGAGTTTGCTCTTCTGCACCAAGTGATGTCAAAGAGACTTTCAATTAATGATGTTGTGAGCACCTCTGGCTCATATATGAAAGCCTTTCTCATCACATTTGGATGCTGTCAGATTGCATCCAATTAAAACTCCTTGTGTCTTTAGACATTTCTCAAACCTAGAAAAGTTAATGTAGACTAAAGAAGGGATTTCATCTCATCTCTCTTTGGTAACTTGTGTTATGTCAGTGAGAAAATAATTAAAATTAGCAGAGTGATATCACTTCAGTTGTCTTGTGCTTGGTTTATGGCTGCCTGTAAGTGTTTTTGTATCACCAGACTGAATACAAAAAGCGTAAATTTTTTTCACCAGACTGAATACAAATAGCAGGTTTTTATATCTACTTTAATGTAAAACAGACTGTATTAATGCAAATATGTCAATTTCAGCTTTTAAAAAAATCAATTTCCCTTGGGTGTAAGGACGGGAAATTTAGGTGTGTTTACAATACATAAGCGATCCATACCTATTTTTAAATCAACAAAATCTTGAAAATTCTTCAGTTGGTGGTCAGTTAATTCTCCTTCATCCACCCTGTAAAAACGGCTTCTAAGTAATAGCAGGTTTGTAAAGATTGTGGTGATAATACATAGTTCACCTGTCATTTAGTACATCACAGCTATTGTTCATAATGTCGAGAAATAGCTTGTTATTCACTTGTAAAGATAACATGCATTAGTACATGTGAAACATAGTGCTGTATACACATACATTCAATGTAGTCTAGTGAACCTGCAAATGTATCTATATCTTTTTAAGTGCTCAATAAACTTATTTTTACTATTATCATATATAAACCTGTGTAGCAATAAATAACAAGCTGAATTATTAGTATATAAATGTCTTTATTTGTAACTGTATGGATTTTTTTTTAATAGAGTTTATACATAGACTTCACAACACCCCTTTTATCATTAAAAAAATAAATAAAGAGGTATGATTGCAAACCCAAACTTTACAGATGCCTCTTTGAATTTACACTAATGGCCATTAAATAAGTTAACAAGATGAACATATAACTCTAAAGCAGCATTACTTGATACAGGGGGTGCCCAGTTGGCAAAAGAGTTTTGGAAGGCCCTTTGGAGCTCTGGTGAACTACATATCTTAAGTGGAACAGCATAAAGGTCTTCAAGCCTGTCTATATCTTCTGTTGATACTGGGGTTTTGTAATCACGGCAACCTGTAAAGCAAAGATGCACAAAGTTCTTGAAGCTTATTGACAAATACTTACTTACATAATGAAAATATTTACGATGAGTGACGTTTTGTAAAGAGAGGTGTATACGGTGAAATCTTGGAATTTTTGTTCTTCTTGTACATTTTGTGTGAAGACGATTCTCCTCCAAAGTAATTTTTTCACTTTGAAAATTTCATCGATCTTAAACCTCTCAATAATTTTGAAAATTAGTCACCTAACATGGCAGTGTCAGATTCACGCATTTTATAAGATTAATTTATTTTAAGTAACAGAAATTTCAAATTTTAAATGTAGATTATTAATTCTTTGCTAATTAAAGTCTTACAAGCAAATTTATGTGAAATTAATAAATAATTTATCATGTTGTTTAGTAAAAAAAATTCAAATCACCATAGAGAGATGGAGTGAAAAACATCACATTTGGAATTCCAGATGGACAGTCACTTCTTCTTGAAGGCCTAATTCTATGTGTATTCCACTCCATTGCTGCACGGTCTAAATTTTTTTGGATTAACTCCATGAAACAAAACCTTATTATTTCCCTAAAAAACATCTTCATAGTTCATTCATCCACATACAATTTCAATGACAAATCAAATAAAGCGGAGGAACTGTACATTTTAAGTCTTCCTATGAACATTAAATTTAACTGTACCAGTACTTACTTTTGCAAAACATTGTCACTTGAAAAAAGGGCTTGGTCCTCCATGTTCCTGAAGAAATCCATCCAAAATTGAATTGTTGACTGTCTTAATTCCAGCCACCATCTTTCAATACGCTAAAAGCAAAAGCAGAAGTAACTTGTTGATCACTGTGATTAAATTGCTAGCACAGGGTAAACTTACAAAAATAGAGATAAAAGCAAAACAAACCTGACCAATTTTGAAATTAACAAATTGACAATAATAACTTTATAATTATACCTGGTTTGAGGTAGACCGTCCATATAAAAAACTCTTTTCTCCACTCATGTTGTCCGTGGAGTTCCATCGGCAAGCTTTTTGCAAATCTTCAACCATAGTATTTTCTGTCCCTCTATCACCTCTGATGACTCTTGGTACACCTAATAAAATTTTAAGGAGTGTTCCAAATATACATACTCTTGCTGTTGATCATACTTACATTTATTAGCAATACAATTTACCAGCTCTAATTATCAACTCTTAGTCTCTAACTAATAGAAGCAATTTAGTATATATATATATATATATATATATATATATATATATATATATATATATATATATATATATTTACCTCCAATTTCTTTTATGAAATTCAAAAAATATGTCCCAATTACTTCAGGATCATTGTTGGTGTGGCTCACCCTAAGCCATAATACTTTTCTTGAAAACCTTTATCAAATAAGAAATTAAACATTTTAGGACATTCAATGAATTTCTGATGGTCATTGTTAAGTGGGACATTCCGTGGTATTTGTTTTGCATTACAGATGGAATTTTGAAACTTAAAAATAAATTCTACAAAAACTATAATACATACTTTGGTCAAATTTGGCAAGAATATTGATTAGCCTTAACTTGTGACCAAAAAACTTGAAATAACATCTATTAGTTATTAAGAAATATTGGTTATTGATCACCATTACGAACAGAAAAAATGGACAAGCATTTTTATTAATCAACTTCAAAACTCTGCTCTGTTTGTGGCTTTTTAAAGATAAAACTACATTGACATGCCAATTTCATTATTCTAGTTACTAGAAATGTAAAAGGTTATAAAAAAAATTTGTTTGTTATGAAATTTTGAAGTTAAAAAAATCATGTCAGATTATGGACGGAAACCTTTGCACATTTTAAACACAGCAAAACAGAACAAACTGAGAGATTAAAATGCCATAAAGCTTACCCATCAATGGCCCCATGTATTGCAAAACCAAAGTGTTTTAATTTATCATATCCATCAATATGTACAAGATAAAGAGGACCATTATTTGTATAATCCCTGCGTCTTAATCCCCTTCTGGATCTTTGTTCAACACCTGCTGGGTCCATCAACTGTAGGAGTTGCATCACAGTATCCCTAAAAAGTTTATTTATTTCAATTATTGTCAATTTATCTTGTTTAAAAATAAAAACGATTACCTTTATTTACCTTGCTTATTGTTTTTTATGTTTATTTACATAAAGAAATATAACAAGGCTGAGTGCAAAAAAAAAAAGTTTTCTGTACCTTTTTACAGAAAGACCATACTTTTTCTTCAGTCGGGACCACATACCACGATAACCAAGACATCTGCCAGTTCCTTCAAGTTCTTCCTGCAAAGATTTTACATCAAAACAGACTCAGAAAATGAAAATCCACTTTCACATGTTTAATGACAGTACATGAAAAACAAGCATTTAAAACTCATTTTAACAAGATTCTACATAATAATTCACATTCTCAAATTACAAAAACAAAAAACAGATTACAATAAAGATAATGATTACAAACAGTCTAATTCTTACATAAAACCCATTATAATTAAAATAATCAATAGTAAAATGGAAATAAAATAATATAATAGAATAGTAAATTGTAAAATGCATCTTCTATAATTATCCAAGCTTATAAACTACATTATTTGCAACAAGGCATGTAAGGCAACTAAAAATGGTGTTTAAAGGTACATAGGAACCAAGTCCGTGGAGCGTGGATTCCCAGTAACACATGTAAACCACTTCTACTAGATTCTTTTTAGTTTTATGACTCAAATAAATTCCACATGCCGAGGAAAAAAATGAATAGATCACTCGATCAGCCATAAAAGACCTTTAGACTGCTCCTTTCTTTAAATTTATGGTTGTAAATTTAACCTTCATTCGTGACCAACGTTCCTGCCCCATTGACATACAGCTTCGAATGCCAGCAGAAAAATCCATTTAAACATCATTTTCGGGTAAAATTAAACAATGCCTTTTGGTCATTGTCTTAGTTATACTACTTGAAACTATATGCTGGCATTTGGTGGGTTTTTGTGACAAAAAATTGACTTTGTATGCATCTTTAAAACACGTGTTAGTAATTTAATAAATCCTATCTTCATTGTAGTGGAGTAAGAGTTACCCCCTGATACCGATTTAACAAAAAATAATTAATTTTGGATTTGGTAAACATAATAATATTAACAGAGTGTTCATTGGGTTCAACGACTGGTATATTGCACTGTTTGTCAATTCATGTCAGAATCTGAGATCATAAGCCGGACATCAAATTTTTTCATAGAAAAAAAGGCATTCCTCAGTGTAACATGCTATAAAGACTAAAATGAGCAGAAAAAGAATCATTCAAAGACACAATGGTGCATAGCAAGAAATTCATGCACCACATGTAGCAGTCCTACTGACAATTCAGATATAGGCAAAGCATATCAGAATCACCAATAAGAAGTGCTTGTAAATGAATTTTGCACTATCTGGTGCAAAATGAGAATAAAAGCCAAAACTTGCAGAAGTTTTCCAATCAAATTTAACTACATGTAGACCTATGAGTTAGCTGGATATTCAACATTTTACAATCATAGTTTTATAGTTTCTCTTTAGAAGACTCACTCTCATTGCATGAATCACTTCAGGTATATCCTCTTCAATTGATTTTCTTCTTAAGTTCAATTTGACAAGACGTTTCCTCAAGTAGGATTCACTAAGTATGAAATGAGAAAATATGTATATATACATTGTACAACAATCTACATAAATACAAAACATGCAAATATATCTTTAACATAAAATGTATAAATATGCAAGAATGCAAAAGCTTGATGAAGGGGTGGGGGGAGAGAGAAAGGATGGAGCAAAGATGACATCTTTTTCCATATAAAATGAAAATAAATAAATGTGCAAAGCCCTCAAGGCTTAATTAAGCACTGAAAACTGGTATTACATAAGACTACATCCCGATACTTCCCGCACCGACACTCCCGTGCATCGACGTGACCCCTTTAATAATTAGTTACAATATAATTAAGTTTGATGAGAGAGGATACTTACCTTTCCTTACCATATCATATGGAAAATTACACTCACCTTACATTGGTGCCATGAGCAAGGGATATAGTTTTCGCAATCTCAGTCGCGGTGTATCCTGCGTTGAAATAGTATCTTATTAGATTTTCCATTGTTTCTTTCCGAGTGCTTAAGTGCAGAAGTTCCGCAGCAAAAAGCTGTCCGCAGAAAAAAGTCGAAAAGTCGCAAACTCTAAAAGTCGAAAACTCTAAAACTCTAAAAGTCGCAAACTCTAAAAGTCGAAAAGTCGCAATATCCAATAGGGGCCACCATAGTTCATTCTTCCTCTTTATCAGATATATCGGTAAAAATCAAATGTATTCCCCCTTTGAACTTGTAATTACATGTAGCACATGAATGCTCTGAAAACCAGCACATGTATATTCCAAAACCGCTTCGTAGTAAAAAAATGTCACCAAAACGTAGAATTATTACTCCTGTGGACTTGAAATAAACATCAGTTTGATTTTGACTATATTCCGTAACCGCCTCGTCGTCAGAAATAACAATAAAAGAACTAGAATTATTACTCCCGTGAACTTGTAATAAACATCCGTCGGTTTCGACTTAATTCCGAAACTGCCTCGTTGTCAGAAATATCACCAAAAAGTAAATTTCTTTCTCCTTTGCACTTGTGAAAAATTAGTTTGACTATATTCCGGTCCGATGTTCCTTTTTTATCAGAAATGTCACTACAAAATAGAGATTTTGCCTTGGGACCTTTTTTCCGCAGCAGTCCCAGCTAGGTGTGGCTCAGCTGAGACGCGCATGGTCAGTGTCGACGGTTGAATGTCCACGACAAGTATTTAGCAAAAATTCACCAAATTGTCAGACATTACGTAAGAATTTGGCGGGAGATGACCAGCGCACGTGGACGAGTTTATTTCGTATAACATCTCTAGAGGGTGATATAGGGTCTCTTTATTCGGTTTTAGGGGTGTTTTAGGATGAAATGACTGTATTTTTTCTCGGTATGTATGTCAAATAATACACTGTCACCCTCTCGCGATATATGCCATGAACACCTCTCGCTGACGCTCGAGGTGTTATGGCATATATCGCTCGGGTGACAGTGTATTATCTCACACTGACTTCCCTACCCAGCAAACACAGAACGTTACCATAACGTTACCATGTCGTTTTCTGGTTATAGAAACGCTATGGTAAATGTGTAACATCGTTCTGTGTTTGCTGGGTAATTGACGACTGATCCATACATTAACAGTTTATACAAAAATACAATTAAATNTATGTATGTCAAATAATACACTGTCACCCTCTTGCGATATATGCCATGAACACCTCTCGCTGACGCTCGAGGTGTTATGGCATATATCGCTCGGGTGACAGTGTATTATCTCACACATAGATCTGGGTCAGTATACAGGACGTATGTCACCTGTACAAAGTAAGAGGGGAACAGACTACGGTTCCTAGCGGACTACTAAGTCCATATCATACCTGTGAGTGTCCCATCGTCATAAAAGGCAATTTGTTGTAGAGGGTTCATCTATGAAGATCAAATATCTTTCCAGAAATGTTATTGCATTTACGTTAATTCGTGATGTTATATTAAAGGTAGTCATAGAGAGCTCATAACACAGCTAAACCTATTGAGTCCTACAGAGAATTGACCCAAAATCCTACATGGCCCTTTAGAACTTACGTCCTTAATAGGAGCTCCACAGGACGTCTGATAGAATCCCTAAATGTATAGGTCTCCAATAGGAAATTTGCGTAAGGAAGAATTAGTTCAAAGGATTTTTGTACTCTACCTTTAATCTCTGAATATTCTTATATTCCTTGTTTGTGTCGTTGATGTTCAGAAAAAAAGGCTCATTTTTAACTCGGTGATATGTAGCGGTGCCACTACGATGTTTTCGGATGTCAACTGATATGACCCCAAGCATGATCGAGACACCACTAAGATCGAGCCCTCCGACAGGGGTCTCTTCTGTAGGCTTGTACAAAACGATGTCTTTAATTGGATTTTAATAATGAATTACATATGCATGTAGTTGAAAGCTGGAAGGTGAAATATAAAAGCCACACAGTTCTTTTGTATTGTTTATTTCTACTTTTTATCACATTTGGATGTCATCTTGTTGCAAGCTCTTTTTTTTACTTCCAGGGTGTTTGAATAATAGAGCTCAGAAAGCAACCAAACGCGACAGAAACGCAGCCATGCAATTCGCTCTGTGTCTCTCTGTAATGGTTGCCAGCTTCCTCACAATTGAGGGTCACGTGAGATGGGTGTGTCCGCGGCCACAAAGCACGAACACGGGTATTAAATCGGTAAGACATTTTTATGTGTCTAGTGGACCACATGGCTTTATCTGCTAAAAAATGGTCATTTTACAAAAGTACCTAGTCTCGTTATTCGCTTAACGTCGGGTAGTCTAGGCGTCCTATTTCCCCTCACTGAGTACTATAATATCCATTATTGTGCACTATTTCTTTCCTTTTTTTTTTTTTTTTGCCGTGCAGCGCTATTGGTTGGATATCGGTACAAATCTGTCGTTCGGAGGTTTGTTTTGAACTCAAATAATAGAGCGAACTAAAAGAAATTCGCCGTGTCATTCGTGTCCTTGGAGACGCACTACCCGGATATTGTATATGTATGCATGCCATAAAATCACGTCATGTTATGTTATGTTATGCTATGCTATGCTATGCTATGCTATGCTATGCTATGCTATGCTATGTTATGTTATGTGTAATTCAGGGCCCATGTGGAGCTGTAGACTTTGAGGGGGGTTACATGGATGTGGTGCCTGGGCCGATGACAGTGCGCTGGGAGGAGTCCATTTTCCATCGCGGTGAGTGAGTGTGGGAGATGTGACATCTTTTCGTGGGTAACTGCGTTTTGGGCGTGACAGCGTGATTGGCTTTTTCTTAAGACTTTTTTGATAATTTTTCTTTGATAAGTGTGATTCTTGTTTGTTCTTAAAGTTGACTTGTAAGTTAAAATTTGTTTATCTTTTCAACCTATGGCTGTTAAATCGATTTTCGAGTCCCCAATGTCCAACTGATACCGTAGACATATAATCATTAAAACCTACATTCAGTCATATGTCATTTTGCCATGTTGCATGTGAGAAAACGTCACGATGACGTCACGTGTTCTTTCATGATGACGTCATGTATTTTTTCACTCCATAACCCAGGCGATGTGTTTGAATTTCATCCATCATAACTGGTTTCGCTTCTCTATTTTAGGCGCCCCGTCTAGCATTCGCCTGATGAAGAAGGGGGACGACAGCACGGACTGCCTGCTTCTTGACCACATACCCCACAACGACGCCATGGTGGTGAAGTTTCCCTTCACAGACCCTAATTGCAAGGTAAGGAAACCAAGGTAGAACAATCTTAATGACAATCTTATTTTTTTATCTATTATTTGTTCAATCAAGTTTTTTTTCTCTTTTTTTTTCCCATTATTCTTATTATTTTAGTTAAAACCATTAAAATTTTATTACAAATTCTAGATATCTGGGGAGCCATTGGGCAAATGTTCCGGAGTGACCCAGGTGACTGTGAACATTCCGGACATCGATTGCCCGGACTGCTATCTTTTACTCACATCTGTGATGACGGACAAGTATGGACCCAGTATGTATACTTTACACAACGCAATCTTGTCTCACCTAACGCAATACATGTTTTTTTCCTCCTAATGCAAACATTATCTACCTTTTCACATCAATACACTGGAATTCTGAAAGTTCTGACGACGTTGAAATCTTGTGAATTTCCTTTGTACATTGTGGCAGCGCCGTTTAAAAATCTTCTAGATTTCTATTAAAATTGTAGCAGCCGTTTGAATTTTTTTAAATTTTCTCTTAGCGTCCTGAAAGCGCAGGTCAACGATTCAAGGTATTCGGACAAATGTTACAATGATGTGCAAAGCATTCTAGAACGCTGTGGAAAAAATGGGACTTATTGCTTTCGCGGCAGTGATAAATAATTTTAACTTACACTGCCAACCCACAAGGAGAACAAAAAAGTTACTCATTTTGTTTTATTTTACAGCTACAGCCTGTTCTCAGTTGACTAACGGAAATAACAACTGCAGCACCTATTACACCTGTACTAATATAAAAATCAGGTATGGCATGCATCATCTTTAAATAAAACTTAATGTGTGTGTGTGCGTGTGTGTGTGCGTGTGTGTGTAAACATTTATTTATTTATTTATTTTTCAGGCCCACGGCAGCAGGGGTAGGCAGGGACATCAGCACGTGCACCAACTACACCCAGAACCTCCTAGGAGCCTGGCCATTCATGATGCCCAATAACGTGTATTACGATGAAGGGCACAACTACAGTCCCGACGGCTGGTTGACTGGGAGCCAATTCCAAGGGGCAACAGCCACCTACCCTGCTGCCATCTATAACTCGGGCCCATGTGCTGCGCCCAGTAGAACGTTCGGGGTAGGGCATTGATCATGTTTAGCCTGTGTACATTTGCAAGATTTGACTACTTTGCGTATGCCCTGAATTTTTTTTTTTTTTTTTTTTTGCAAGTAACTATTAAATCTCTGTATAATTTCATTTCTTTGACCTAGTTGTCTCTGTCTCCGTCTTCGTCAAACAGTACCGCACGTGGTTTGGTCAGTATGGTGGTGACCGAGAACCGAGCGTCTCTGATGGGCGTAGTGGTTGGGGAACAGCTCGGAATCGTCGCAGCGATCACGCTGAACGGGCGGCCAAATGGTAAGCTTTGTTTCTTGATAGTTGAACCCTGGGGGTATTTTAGTTCTACTAACAGTACTTCCATGGACGAAACCGAACTGAATTAAACTTGATTTGTTTGAGTAAATTTGATATGACGTGCTTAATCAACTTATATTCCAGGTAACATATATATATATATATATATATATATATATATATATATATATATATATATATATATATATATATACTGTGTGTATATAATATATACCTGTACATCGTATAACGATGAATTAAACTGCCTTTCTCGGATAACCGATATAGATGTATGCGTTTCGAAAAGCATTTTTGTAAGGGGCGTGTGTGCACGCGTCTACCGGGTACGTGTGAGCCAGTGTGTGTTTGTTTTGTGTGTGTGTGTGTGTGTGTGTGTGCCTAGGCGTGTTCTTTCGTGAGTGTTTGTGTGTCTTTGACAATAAGCATTCGAGTTGTGACTTCTGTCTTTTCCATATTCTTCCTGGCCTGCAGGTGCCAATACGGTCAATATTCCAATATCTATGATGAAGAACGGCGTATTGCAAGGAATTATAGATGTCGCACAGGCAGCAGCATTCATTGACTCAGGTAGTATGGCTTTAATCAGTGCAGACATTTGCGAAAACAATTGAGCGAAAATTCAGTTTGTCTTTTGAAAACGGATCCTTTTAAAGTGGTATGAACTCAAATACAGTATTTTATTTAAAATACTACAGGACACAAGCAAAATGACTAAATGAAAAGAAATGTATATACAATTTTACTTGAAATACGATTGTTGTACTACTTTATTTTGAATGTGAGTATTGGTATATTTTTACAAAAGTAAATGAAAAATAATATTTCTTCAACTTGTAGGTAAATTTTTTACATCCATGTCTGTAACATTTGGCAACGAAATCCTGCAGGGCGATGTCATTGATGGTGTAACACAGGTAAATACTTAAAGGCGTCGCAGAATACGACTGTCAATCCCTTTGTCAAGTCACATTTGTAAAAATACAAAGTTACATAATCATGGTAGCATCTCTTTTTCAAACAAAGAAGTTTGCATAATAATATATTCCCTTAACCTCGTCATCTATAGACTTTTTATAAAGTAAATAGAGATTTCAAAAAGAAACATTAAACCAAACATTGTGCAAATCGCATTTGCAAATCAATCTTCCCTAAGATCAGTTGTGTCGGGGTACTTGTTTTTCGTGTATACATAGTCATGCCTACTGTAATTGATAACGCTGAGAGTTGCTTTATTGGTCTATAATTCAGGTTTCCCTAATGACGCCATCGGGAACGGTAGGGGAGGCCATTTTTGTGCCCGGTTCCAGTGACATTCAGTACGAGATAGTGGTGAGTAACAAGGCGCCTTTAATGGATGTCATGTTCGTAAAGACGCGTTTTGCATAGTGGATATATTAGCGGATCCAGGATCCAGGAAGTGAATGGTACGGAGAAGTCGCAAGGATGAAATGGGAAAACGGTGTAGATTCTTAGAGGCCCACTGGAAAATGAACTGGGTTGTTGTTGTTGTTTTATTTATTATTTATGTTCCTTTTTTATAACACAGATACTGTAGGTTGGAACATATTAATGATCAAGTTAAAGCAATGTGCCATCAATTATTACCTTTACTGTAAACACACTTTTTCTGTTTCTGTGTTGGATATACTGGGGGTTCTTGTACGTGGAACAATAGATTACTATTGATAAATTTTGCTTGCTTTCCGTTTAGGTAATGGGTCCGTCTTCTAAACCAAGTGCTGGTCTGTATGGTCCCGCGAGACGCGGCATGACTAGCACGTCTAGTGTAGATCTGACGATAGGTGGCAGCAGGATAGGCACCCAAAGCTGGCATGGAAAGGGCACCCTGGTACCTGAGGTAAGTTTTGTTATTTTCATCCTTCAAAATGTTTTGTGAGTTCTTTATCTGTAGGTTTGCGTGATATGATCTTTTTCAGCCTATTTAATTTTCATGGTCCTATGGCCGTATTTCAGTGGTCACCATGTCACAAAATTAACCAGTCCTTGGGTTATACGGCTGTGGGGTGTAGGTGTGGGTGCACTGGGAGTGGGATATTTGATAAAAGGGATAGACGGGTGCAGGTAACGTGCAAACAAACAGGTAGGAAAAGGGGGTGGGATGGCGGCAAGTGCCTCCAGTGCCATCTGGCGGCTATGTCCTTGCATACATTCTCCGCGTGATTACCACGTCATGACGTCACGTGTTTCAGGCTCCTCTCAGTATGTCCGCCGTGTTGCTGTACATGTGGAAGGAAATGATGTACGTGGAGGTCAGCACTGGAAACACGTGGAGAGCACGTGGCCAGGTACGGCGAGAAAGAAGTAAAAATAATATCATTGTTCTTGATTTTAATTTTTTTAAATTAAATTTCTGTGTAAGATCATCTGATAAAGGGCATACCTTTGTTCGCTGCTATTCAAAAACTATATGGGGATTATATAAATTTTATAAAGTGCTTAAAACTATGATGTGTATATACGTTTGTATGCTTAAAAATCATAATAACAAAACAGATGGCATATGTGGATATCTTTACTGGTAGGTCTTCAGAGCGCCTAGTTCACAACAGTTACATTTAGGCCCTTGCAATTGATTCGGTCATTGTTTTGAATTATTAGAAATTAACTAAGTATGTACTTTCAAAAACATCGTTTACTTAAAAAAAATTCTATTGTCTTATCTCCCGATTTTTTCAGGTATCAGCTCCAAGTAAAGCCGCCTGCACGGCCAGCAAAACAGTTCTTTGTAAGTTGACTAATATTTGCCAATATCATTTTGGGAGCATGCACATGCTCCTTGAAGTAATTTATTTCACGTGGTTGAAAAAGTTGTCAATTCAGTGGAGAAAAGCGATTAAGGCATTGGTTTAAGAATGTTAATTATTAATTAACAACTGGTAAACTATTTTTCATTGCCAGTTCGGGTTTCTGGGCACCTTAGTTACAATATTTTTACAAAACAGTTTGCCTTTATCTCTTTTTAGGTCAGGTCAGTGAAGTGACCGTAGACGGCCAGGCGTCGGACAGGTTGAAAAAGGTCCTGGACACGAATGGCTTGGCTGCTGTTCATTACGACGCACTTGCAAAGACTCTTAATATGAGGTAGGAAAAGGAAATTACATTTTTGATGAGATGACGCCTGATATATGACAACGCAACTAGACAGCGTCACTTTATCATAACTCTTGGTAACATAACTCACCTCAATGATTTTACGACGAGCTTTAAATCACTTCTCGGTGGGAACCTAGTAAGTAGGCCTAATGGGGTGTGCATTATGAATGAGAGAACAAATGATAGTTCTATTCAATAGTGTATATAATATATAATGTATAATGATGTCTGCAACAATTTATAGGCTTACGAAACAAAAATAAAATTGTTTCTCTCTGGTAACACTGTGACAAATGCATCATGTGCTTGTTTTGAAAAAAAAAATGTTAAATAAACGTCATTTTAGCCTTTTTTTTCTTCATTTTAGTGTCCTTGTATTTGACGCTCGCCAAGACGAAAATGTGACCGGTGTACAAGTAACCTCTGGTAGCAGTCAGCTGTGTTCTGCGGGCGGAGAACTGTTTGCGCCATCACTTCTTCAAGACAAGGGTTTTATGTTAAAGGTATGTTGACGAAAATTCTGCTTAACACAACTTTATCGTCCTAGGATTTGGAAATGGAGATTTCTACATTGTCCGATCGAGGAATCGTGTGTTTCACCTCCTCCTATTTTATAACAAATTCCAGGACCATACCATGGAGGTGGCTCTGGATGACGACAACATAGCAGCATTGCAACGGGGAGAGGTCAAGGTGAAGGTAATGACTTCGCGTTATCCTGACGGCATTTACGGCAACATTCCGTCACTCTCGCAAATGCCGCAACCAAGCACCGCCAATCCAAGAAGCACGCGCGGTCCAATAAGTAGAGGGAGCCACACAACAACGGGAGCACCAGTTATAATGACTGCTCTGCTTGTTTTGGCCAAGATTATATAAATGATCAATCAAATATTAATTGAAAAAACCATCCGTGCATGAAATATGTTTGCGAATCAGCCTTATATATTGCCATATATGTATTGCCCCTATTTTACAGTTCTAAATGGAGTTTCACCAAAACTGACTTACGTCTTGTTAATCCCTTTCTTCCATAACATTTGACCCACTTGTATGTCACTTACAACAACCCAAGATCAACTATTTTTGAGATTAGAAAAATTGATTTTCATATTATACGTGACGTGCATGAGATAAGCATCGCCGTCATTTTTAAGAGGCTATTTTTACCTATAAACTTTATATTTTTAAAGAAAAATTCCAGTTGGTACTTATAGCAATGAATGACTTTTTAGATGAAACTGATTTTCTTTTCATAAATATTTAAGTTTTTGATTAAGTATTTTTTAATTTTTAAAAAGATTTTATGATGTGTTATGACTTTTGTTTCGAAAGACAATCAGATTATTGGTCGTTAATAAATTAGCACATTAGGAAGAGCAAACAGTGTGCTATATTAATATAACAGTGTTTTATGTTATATCCTATGTTTTAACATGACTTTTATTGATAAATAAGGAATGTACGAAGAATAAAAATTCGTCTACCCTCAACAATGAAATACTCCACGGGTCGATAAAACCTACAAAACGTCAGGAAACAAACCCTACTTGTCTGCCTTTCGATGCACACTAAAATTGGCCGAAATGGGCATAGGGGTAGTAAGCTTAGCACCTGAAATATAAATCATGGGTACATTTGGGACGGAGAAAACCAAGATATCGGTTTTGCACGGCAGAAAATGTTTTTGTCTAGGGTGGGACTAGGCCTATATTACGAGAATTTTGTTTCTAAATACGAAATTGGTTTAAATTAAAAAAAAAAAAAAAACGATCACTTATGTGTTCAGGTTTTTGATTTTGAAGGGAATTTCCCGCACAACTTTCAGTTAAGCTGCAACAATGAAATATCTGAAAATTTGTGAAAAAAAATCGGCTGAGCTGCTTTAAATTTCCATCCGAAACCCCGCAAATGACCACGAGAGAGGACAGGTAAGTAAATTGTTTGGCAAGATCCTGTCCTTTCTTGCTGAAATTTGGTACCCACATATTTTTTAATAAGTTAGAGACTGTTAATGAGGTACGTACATGTGTAACACAGTAGTGTTATACAATTTGTCTCTGCCTTTAAATCACATTTTCAATCACGGAAGAGAAACCAAAATTAGAAACAAAAATCTCGGTAAAGTAATTTATTTAAGTAATTGAAGATACACCCCTTTCAGATGACAGAAAATGGAAACCCGGTGCCAACTCTAAAATTATAGAAATACTTTGGCCTCATAGTCATTTCGCTCTTTTGATCTCTTCCACCAAAAACAGTCACTACACCTTGGGAAATTTCAGTTGAGGCCATTCCCAGGTCCGAGCGTTATGTAATCTTATTACCCGGAGAACATATCCGTGTTCAGGGCTACTATGAAATGTAATACAGTCCCTGCATTTAGTTTTATCATACTTCCTATTAATCACGTTTGTTACATTTAGTTCCTTTATTATTCCTATAAATTACACACATTTAGTAATAGTTATTGGGCATGCAGGACTTAGAACGATTCAGTATAAAATGAGGGCTTCTCAGTTAGTGAGACAGAGACCCCGGGAGATCGTCGTGACCATTCCTGCCTGCGTGCCAGTTTGTAGCCCGTCGGTGAATAAAGATCTACATGAGCTACAATTGAAGTCGTTCCATGTTTTCAAGCTGCTACCCGCTCAGAACTAAGTAACCAACCGGCGCGGGTTACACATGTATACCATTTATTCTGAATGAAAATGATTGTTGTTATTGTTTTGGAAGGGAAGTATGGGTCACACTCCACAGCAAAAACAAAGACATTTATTATACATTGTATCATGTCAAAAAGTTTTAAAAGTAACAAAAAGACCATGTTCACTTTCGGTTATGATTAGGTTTCAAGTATAGCCGGGGGAATCCCCTTCAAGACAGGCCCACCCATTCACAAAAATGAAGCCGTTTTCACTCGAGGGTTTGACCTAATGTGAGCTTATTTTTGAATGCTCGTGCCTCAGCCAGCATTCGTGCAGTGCCTTTTTAAAGTGTGAATGCTGGCGAGCATGTACGCGCGTTTGCTTCCTTTCTGTCAGTACGCACACCTGTTCAAGCAGACGATAACTGCGCAGCGTTCCAGTCCAGAGCGCATCTGATGAATGAGCAGTTCGAGTCACGTGATTTCATTCACAGTTTCCCCAAACGAAATCTGAGATTTAAGGTCAGACGAGTTGATAGGGTTGGATAGGGAACAAGTGGGTCTTTTACCGCTAGCGAGGAGACATAGGCCTACATATGAGAAAAGGAGATAAGGTTTTCACTGACCCGGGCATCTAATAGAGCTGTCTCCGCTGTCGTCAGTGGACACTACAACAAAATTTGAGACGGGCATAATATCAGCCATATAGGCCTATAACTGCTGAAAGTAAAGAAAGGAAACTAGCCGTTTGAATAGATCTTATTGAGTAACAAGAAGAGACACAAAGTTTTTGATACCCGCTGTTGCGTAGATGAACGGGAGATTTCAACTGACAACTCCATTAACTAGAAGGCCTCTTATGATTGCCGTGTCGTGTTAAGCTACAGTAAGGGTCTATTTGATTTGCGTTACAAGGACGTGATTGAGAAGGGCAAAGCGGCATATTAACAATCACAGAAAAGCCAGTTGCTTCGTGTTTCGGCAATTTGAAGTATTGGGGTCACGTCAAAGCACGTGCATTTCTTTGGAACTTTCTACGTTAATCGAACCGCAGGGTAAGTACATGTACAGTTAACGTGTATTGTAAGATATATAAACCATTGTCACTTTGATTTTCTTTTATGTCATTTGTCTCTTAGCTTAATATTGCTGGTTTCTAGGTTTGGGTGGGTTGGCCTTGGGGGGGGGGGGGGCGAAGGTGGGGCAGTGATGTCGGCCTAAAATATATTTTAAAACTGATGGCGTTTGGGGTGGGTGGGTGGGGGGGGGGGCGTGTAGCTTCACCTCCAACTTCTTTAACCTCTCATGCCACAGTTAAGTTAATCTCATTGACTCGCAACAAGTTGACCTGTGTCCTAGCTAGAGCTGGATCCTGGTTTATGTCAAAAGTTTAGAAAACGATATTTGAAATGAAAACTCAGCCAGAGATTCAGAGCACCAGTATAACATTGTTCTGGTATTAATGGTGATGTAGGTTACTTGACATGACTTGAGAAGTCCCGCCAATGCTGGAGTCCTTACAACCGCATACATTTAGNTGGGTGGGGGGGGGGCGTGTAGCTTCACCTCCAACTTCTTTAACCTCTCATGCCACAGTTAAGTTAATCTCATTGACTCGCAACAAGTTGACCTGTGTCCTAGCTAGAGCTGGATCCTGGTTTATGTCAAAAGTTTAGAAAACGATATTTGAAATGAAAACTCAGCCAGAGATTCAGAGCACCAGTATAACATTGTTCTGGTATTAATGGTGATGTAGGTTACTTGACATGACTTGAGAAGTCCCGCCAATGCTGGAGTCCTTACAACCGCATACATTTAGACAAAGATCGAGAAGATGAGAAAAATGTCGACAAGCTAGGCAAAAAAATTTTTAAAAAATGTGTAAAGGCAAATTTCTACATTGTATAAATTGAAGTGTGTGTGTGTGTGTGTGTGTGTGTGTGTGTGAGAAAAAGAGACAGAGAGAGAGAGAGAGGGGGGAGAGAGAGAGAGAGATTGCTAATAACAATTCCAGTGGTAGGGTGTCGAGTTGACGTACGTTGCCTCTTTACTGAAAACAAATTAAGCATGTCAAACAGTAGTTGGGGAAATTGATTGAAATGTAGGGCGTTTGTCAAGACTCCGACTACATAAAGCCCATGTGAATGCTGTGGCACCTGCTGTCTGTCAAAATATGAACATTAATTAAACCAAGAATGTTTGATACAGACAAAAAATAGAAAAAGAAAAAAAAAGAGTGACTTGGGGATAGACGAACGAATACACAGAGAGACATGCATATTCATACGTACATGCACATTCATACTTACAGAAAGAGAGAAAGAAAGAAAAAAGAAAGAAAGAAAGGAAGGAAGGAAGGAAGAAAGAAAGAATGAGAGAAGAGGGATAAGCCACCGCGAAGACCAACATTCACTGATTTATATGTAAACACGTATTACGTTTTATCAGTGATAGCTTAGACGTATTACATCTCTGATATAGCGCTAGTAATACATTCAGTACACACTTCACAGATAACAGTAAAACGGAAGCACTGTCATTTCAAGAGTCATCGTTAATCTATTTATTTTGGGTTTGGCTCCCTGGTGATGCATTTTCTTCTCAACAATTTTTTAGTGCCGTGATCCTAATCCTTCTTAATTTTGATCTCCTCACCACCTTACTGGTTATGATTAGTTCAATTTGTATTTATCAGATGAATAAAATGATTTATTCACACTTGCTGTGTGGATTAATCGATTAATTAATTACACATTTAAAAAAGGAGGAAAACAAAATAAAGAAATTACGTCATCAACTATATACATGTTTAAGTTGTAGCTCTCTTCTTAGTAACAAAGCAAAACGATGAAGACTACAGAGAGCCCATTTAATGCTTCGGTGCGTTTAAAGGTAGGCGAATAAATCTATGCAGTGTACACAACACGCAAGCACTGATATGTGTGTGAATAAAAGGGTCACCTAATCTTCAAGATTGAGCCGCTCCTTTTTTTCCGGTGGGGATTCCTTTGCGTAAGATATTTGTCTTATGCGTTTTATAGGTCTTGTTTTTTAAGCGACAGGATGCTGCGGTTTTGCCATGTTGACTTTTAATTGTCTGGTGTTTCAAACACTTGCGTTGCAATGGGGAGGATGTGGAAAGAGTTTTCAACTGAAGTACTTTTGTGGCTTTTAATTGTAGTGTTGATTGATGATTTGTTTCACTTCATCTTATGGAGAGAGAGAGAGAGAGAGAGAGAAAGAGGAAGAAAAAGAGTTGATTAAGTATGGCAGTAAAACAAAAATACATCCAAAATGTGCATATTCCGAAAACGTGTATATAAAAAAGACGCATCGTTTATTAGAAAATAAGTTCATGCCATAGGCGTATTCAGACACCATAATACAATTTCATTTTGTTGAATGAACAAATACGCTGACAGTACCTAATCACTGAGTGAAACCAATAACTTGTTACAGTGTATCGCAGTGGCGTGAGTAATCTTTTATCTGTCTGTCAGAGAACACTCCCGTTTCCGGTAGGGAATTCCCCAGCGTAAATCGCGGAAGCTGGTGGCATTGATACGATATGATTTATCGGGTCTTCAGTGCCATTAGGCCAATGAGCCATAGTGATGATGGTAATGTGTGTGTGTGTGTGTGTGTGTGTGTGAGGGGGATTGTAAACATTCTTGTCATTACGTTGTTGTTGAGTGAGAGCGAGAGCAGGGTATGGAGGGTAATGAGAGTGAGAGAGGGGGTCATGGATGGATGAATGGATTAATGTATGGAGATAAAGAGGTAAAGAAAGGATGGATGGAAGGATATATATATATATATATATATATATATATATATATATATAGAGAGAGAGAGAGAGAGAGAGAGAGAGAGAGAGGGAGAGAGAGAGAAGGAGAAGCGAAGAGAGAGAAGGAGAGAGAAAGAGAGAGAGTATCGGTGGATGGATGGATGGATGGGTGGGTATATGGATGGAGAGAGGGGAGAATGAGAGAGATAAAAAATCTTTTCAACGAATAACCTACAGTTGATGAAAAATGGGTTTATAACAACATTTAGTTCGATATTTTATTCATTCACGGAACGTCAAAGACAAGATGTGTAGTTACATATTTAGAATATTAAATAAGCGTCTAAAAATACCCTTTAAACGACTTGGTGAATAAGATGAACATTCTTTCAGAAATACTTTTCTCGTTAAGATACGGGCAACAGCGATGAATAGATAATTTAGAGGGGAATAATGCGATCATTAAAACCATTATAGAAAGGCCTCCAAATTCCGTGGCTTAAATTCTGATCATCTGTATGCATGCAGTGTGCGTACAGGAACAACATCGTAGTATGGGGGAACGGATTAACTACCGGTACATACCTGTGGGAGAGACAATGAATAATACAAGCAATGTACTAAGTACTTTTAAGTATTTTAAAGTACATGTATAAAGCTTAGAAGTTTACGATAAAATATGCACAGATGTCTTTGTGTGTGTGTGTGTGTGTGTGTGTGTGTGTGTATGTTTGTGTGTGTTTTTCTCGTGGAAGGGTGGAAAATAGTGGTGGCTGATGACTGATGTGGTTGTGTAGGCGAATAGGGCATGCGTTTGGGTGTGTGCGGGTGCGGGCGTGTGCTTGCAATATCGGATCTTGGGGGGAGGAGTTAACTGGACCATTGGTTCAAAGCCGCTTACCCCAGCTGTATACTCTGTATAACAGGAGAAATGAGGCTAAATCAAAACAACATTTCCATCTCTGTACATTATATATTACTATTACAGTGAATTGCCCACATTGTCTCTTTCCCCTGGACCCGCCAATGCAGCAGGTAGTGGTTTGGAGGGTTCGAAAGAACCGCACTTTAGGTTGATCTGGGTTCTATGAGAATTGTGAAATCCCTACTCTGTAATTGCTAGCTGCACACCTGCAGTCAGTAACTTAATCCGCATGTCTTTCCTGTTGACCAATTTCTTCTGATCTTCAAATATTTTATGATAAATCATTCTTTGTGAGCGTTGACATCAGTTTACCGCAAATATGTCTGCATTAATCAAGTAATTCCGATTTAAAGTCTTGCATGGCATAATCTTGGCTCAACTTAAAGGTCTCTACCATCATTTATCACGATTGGCAGCTTTCATTTCATTTTTGAGAAGTTATGTGAATATCTCTTGTACCTTTTTAACGCTCATACTAAAAGATTTGCTTTATGGAAACCAATGCCAATCATGTATTTGTAGCATTTTCGCCAACTCACTTCTTTTGTATAAGGTATCTAATAAGTTAGAATTAAATGAATTTATGAAATTCTATTCAATATTGCAGGCACATTATGCCACGAATTCAGAAATCTCTCACGCAAGCCATTCTGGAAGAAGACGTGGCCGCTGTTCGTTACATGACGTCATCCGGGAGTGACGTCATTGTGGTAAATGACGTAATACCAACAAATGAAGGCCACGTCCACGCTCTTCACTTAGCAGCACAGATAGGAAATTTGGACATTCTTCAATATTTGATAGATGCTGGCGCAAATGTAAATGCTAAGCGAACGGTTGGCAGTCTGCATGACGTCACCCCTTTACACTACGCTTCACAATGCAACCATCCTAAAGTAGTGAACTTCTTAATAGAAGCTGGGTGCGACGTCAGTGCTAGAAGAAGTGACGGATGCACAGCACTGCACCTAGCTAGCCAAGGGGGGTTCACTGATATTGTACGCACACTTGTAACTTGCGGCTGTGATCCTGACGTCATTGTCTCTAGTTGTGAGGTCACAGGGCTGACGTCATTACACCTGGCCGCTCAAAGAGGCCATTTACAGGTAGTTAAAGCCCTAATACAGGCAGGATGTGATATCTTTAAGAAGAAATCTTCTCGTGACGTCAAAGATTTGAACGCGCTCCATTTGGCGGCGAAGGGAGGTCACAGTCACGTAGTTGACACGCTGGTTAAAGCAGGGCTTGACCCAAATGTGCAGTTAAACCAGGGGCATTCCGCTTTATACCTAGCAGCTAAAGAGGGGCATGTGAACTGCGTGCGTAAACTACTCTCCCTTGGCGCGAAATTAGACCATTTGAACGTAAACCTTTCCCCTCTTTTCATCGCTGCGCGCAAGGGAAAAGTGGAAGTTATTAAGTGCCTCATCGAGCATGACTACTTCCGCGCAAAAAATGAGGCCCTTACAGTCGTGCACAAGAAAGCTGTCGCGACTCTACTTCGACGTCATCCCTGTGTTTTATTTGAAGAAGACGCAAAGGGGCGGGCTCTTCTTCACTGGGCTTGTGAAAAGGGCTTAGTGCACGTGGTCAGTCACGTGATGGAGACGGAACGCGAGGCGCGCTTTCTAATGGAGAGGCGTGTAACAGCCGCGGGTTCTCCGTACCTCGGTCTAACCCCGGCGCACATCGCAGCCCTGCAAGGGAAATCAGACATCTTGAAACTTCTGAGGGAATTCAGTTGCAAATTCAACGCCAAAGCACGGCTTGGCGACATAGATGACGTCACGGTTCTTCACTGCGTCGCCAAGAGTGGTGACGCTGCCAGCATGGTCGCTGCCATCGACGCCAAAGGTGACATTAACGCCGGTGATTCTGATGGCTGTACTCCTTTACACTGGGCAGCTCGGTATGGCTGCATCTTGGCGGTAGATATTCTTCTTCAGGCAGGCGCTGATCCGGAGATTAAGAACAGAGCTGGACTTTTACCTTACCATTATGCTTTACAAGACGGATACACTGACATCTGCAGGAAACTTCAACATTCCATGAATATTGGTGGAGAATATGCGGTAAACAAACTATTCTTATTATTCAATAGATTAACAGTTGAAGGTAGATATGGACATGCTAGACAAGCACTTGAATGTGCATACATTTGAACATAGCTGATGGCCCTTACAAGGTTTGTCATCTAAAATCGATTTTGATCAAAATGAAATTAATTGTTCTTTTAAGTGACCGTAGGTGGACTTACAGAATTAGAAGGCATTCCAATTAAATATGTTTGGTGTTTTGATTGGTTTTGATATAGAATGCTGTATGACAACTTTTTTATTTACTTAGGACTATGTGAATATGGCTCAAAAGACCAAAGATAGCTTTGACGTGACAGATTCAGCACCCATTCCACACAGCAGACGATCGTGCAGCCCTGATGTCCAACAGATGACAACAAATGGAAAGGAGTTGCCAGAAGAAAATGGACAAACATTTAGAAAAACTACTGAACATGCTGAAACCCAAAGAAAATGTTCGATTTCTCCATCGCAATCAAACGGCGTCTGTCTCGACGTTTCATCCAATTATGCTTTGACAATCCACCCAAACGGGGACTGCTCTACTGGATCATCCAATCAGACCACGACAAATGGTTCTCCTCTGGTCAGACGTGCTTCAAGCAGACGACATCTGATTCGATATTTCCAGAACTGGATTTCTCGGCGTAGGAACACTGGGCGTAAAGGGAACACCGACAGGCAGATTTTGGAGAAAATTTGCAGTATACTGAAGGAGCATATCCCGAGTAGAGATTTGCCCAATCTGGCTGTTCGCCTAGATGTCCCGTCTTGGGTCCACGGTGGAGGGAATGGAATGGACATAGCTTTGCGGGCTGAAAAGATGCTCGCCTATTGGCTGAGACGGGACGTCAATCCAACAGTCCAAAGACTTTGCGAGGCATTGATAAGGATTGGCCGCGTTGACCTATTAGGTACCTGCACCTTCGTCTTTTACTATTTTTTCCTTTTTGTCTTTCCTAGATTTCCTCACTCCTTTTTAATTGACCATCACTACTTCATTACTTCACGTACCTTATTCATTGATCGTTCTTGTTACCCATTATTTCTTTTTACTCTTGCCAGCTATTTGTAAAAATGCTCCAGCAAACATCTCTAACACAAGAGAGAACTTTGATACTTTTAACCGTCCCCTTTTTCAAAATTACATTTTAATGGTATAGATTTAAAAAAATGGTTTTAATTGTTTTGTAGCAAAGAAATAAATGATATACATTCGTATTTCTGTTTTCAGGCATCATTCATCTTGTGACAGATATAAGTGATGTCACTGGATCGCAGTTTGACATTCCAGGTACTAGAAAATGACGCCATCTTTTAAATAGCATTACATCATAACTTCCTGCGCCGACCATAGTTGATAGTTGATGATGTTTCCGTCCAAATAACATTTTAACTGCTGAAATATGCAGCTACAAGATTTCCGATTTCAAAATTAAAAATCTCTACAAAATAAGACTTAACAGATTCTGACTGTCTGAAAGGTACATGTAGCTGATCCGGAAGAGCTTAAATATATTAAGGTGCCTTGTCATTCAAGGCGAGCACGAATTGGAATTAGAAGTAAATCAAACCGTATATTGAAAGGGTTCTGAGAGTCATGGAGTTCAACATATTAAATCATCACCATGACAGCAATCCAGTTGGACATTCAGTCAACCTCGAGTGATTCAGATTTTGTAAACACTTGCTATTTAAGGTCTGGAATAGGACGAGGTGTTTTGTTAATTTCATTCAAAGACAGTTAATGTTCTCCTTACAGAATCTCTCAAAGAGGCCCCATTGATGGATCTCTCTCATGAAATTGGTCAGGAATGGAAGACATTGGGGATATATCTGGGCCTGTCGATTGCGGAAATTGACCACATTGTACACGATGATCAAGGTTAGTGCTCACCAGAAATTCAGTTATTCGTGTCTTGGAGCCTACTTATTGCAAAAAAGTTGGTTTTTGTGCGCGTCACTCAAAGACCATTACTGGCGTAACGTACATGTATGTGCTTTACGAAAATCGGCCAACAAGTTAGATTTTTTATATATTCGTGTTTTTATTTATTTATTTATTTATTTATTTATTTATTTATTTACAGGAGACATGCGCCTGCAGATATTCAACATGCTGCTGCGTTGGAGGAACCGCAGCTTGCTCAGCGAACGAGGTCCTCTTCAGCGTCAGCTCTGCGAGGCGCTGGTCAAGGTGAACCGCAAGGACCTGGCGGACGCCCTCCATGTGACGTACGCGTCACCAACATAAAACACTCTCTGTGGTACACTTATTGCATGCACCTACAGAAATAGACAAACCGATACGCGCGCGTGGGCCAACAGTTGCATTTTTTTTCCATTAGAGGTTGTCAAGCACTGGTGCATATTTCATACTGATTTGACCACATGCTTTCGATGTGACCTTTAGCGTAGATTTATTGGACCGCCTGCGTGGGTAGCTTGCCCCAAATGTTATATATAATACCCAGGGTGGATGACAAGTTATCAAAAAAAAAAAAAAAAATGAATAAAATAAAGGACCGAGAAGTAACTAGTCGGTGCTAACACACAGTAGGCCTATAGGTAGTGAGCCCCAGTACTGGCGGTGAAGAAGACAGTGATACTATTGTGGATGCAGGGGCGTTTTTTGCTTGTGTGGAAAGGTGGAAAGTTTGCGCGTCTAAGACATTTCATGATTATGCCTTTTGGTTTTCAATTAAAAAGATGATAATTCTTGGTGAAGTAGAGTGAAAACGATTGCCTGGATCCTGTGGGGTCATTTCTTCCTGTTTTATATGTACGCCTAGGAACAATGGAATATGATGCATAGTGAAATACGGGAAGTTTGAGTTTGAGATTCAGCTGGAATGGCTGAAAAAGAAAACGCGTAAGTGGTCTACTAATGTATTGTTGACATTAAACTACAAATGGGAGACGGTCATATCCACGGCAGTTACCATAAGCCATCAAGAAACTAGTGATTACAATGATTGACAACGTACATTTTCAGTGTAGTGGCTGGCCGGGGTTGCTCGGGCTCGGTAGTTGGGAGAGCAGTCGCACGGTTTGCAAGAGTCCCGGGTTCGAATCTTTTTTATATGCTTTTGTTGTCAGATGTTGGAAACCACCATTTAAAAGTAGTGAGATTGACTTACAAGTAAGTGAAACTGAGCAGTTATTAAGTTTGTGTTGTCTTTTGACCAAAAATCGAGTCATTATCCTAGACATAAAAAACCCCGAAATTTTTGTTATTTTCTTTTATAATAATATGCTTTAATTTGATTAGAGACATATCTTACAGAACAGAGTTCGTTTTTGTTGAGAAATGTATATTATTGTTTTCTACGTTTTTATTGCATAGTGATGTGAATAAATGTTAGCAAATTTCATCTCTTTTTTAACCCTTATTTAGCACGCTTGCACTTTGTTCAGTGTTGAGACCCGCAACCCTCTTGTCGTCATACTTATGTAGAATTGTCTCAATCATTTTACCCCAAAAATGAATTCATGCCACCTGGAACGCTCGAGAAAACTTGCGACCTAATTTTCAGCGTTTCATTATTCATTCAATATTTAAAAAGCACCGAGCCCCGAGTTGTTTTAAAAAGATTTGAACCTAATAAACACTGCAAAAATAAGGGCTGAATTTTAAAATTGCTTGTTAAAAAAATCCCATAATTTTTGTTTGCTGTTAATTCATTCAGTTTACGCTGAAATTGAAAATCGCAAAACGAACCATTTTATCTTGTCTTCTTTATCTTTTGCAACGTTTGCCAAAAAGTGCCTGCAACTATAAAGGAAAGATTCAAAATTTAGGGTGGGTGGTTGGGTGAATAGACGAACCGGTAACGTGCTAGACTGGAGACTANTTTTTAATGGTATAGATTTTAAAAAAATAGTTTTAATTGTTTTGTAGCAAAGAAATAAATGATATACATTCGTATTTCTGTTTTCAGGCATCATTCATCTTGTGACAGATATAAGCGATGTCACTGGATCGCAGTTTGACATTCCAGGTACTAGAAAATGACGCCATCTTTTAAATAGCATTACATCATAACTTCCTGCGCCGACCATAGTTGATAGTTGATGATGTTTCCGTCCAAATAACATTTTAACTGCTGAAATATGCAGCTACAAGATTTCCAATTTTTAAATTAAAAATCTCTACAAAATAAGACTTAACAGATTCTGACTGTCTGAAAGGTACATGTAGCTGATCCGGAAGAGCTTAAATATATTAAGGTGCCTTGTCATTCAAGGCGAGCACGAATTGGAATTAGATGTAAATCAAACCGTATATTGAAAGGGTTCTGAGAGTCATGGTAGTTCAACATATTAAATCATCACCATGACAGCAATTCAGTTGGACATTCAGTCAACCTCGAGTGATTCAGATTTTGTAAACACTTGCTATTTAAGGTCTGGAATAGGACGAGGTGTTTTGTTAATTTCATTCAAAGACAGTTAATGTTCTCCTTACAGAATCTCTCAAAGAGGCGCCATTGATGGATCTCTCTCATGAAATTGGTCAGGAATGGAAGACATTGGGGATATATCTGGGCCTGTCGATTGCGGAAATTGACCACATTGTACACGATGATCAAGGTTAGTGCTCACCAGAAATTCAGTTATTCGTGTCTTGGTGCCTACTTATTGCAAAAAAGTTGGTTGTTGCCGTATCATTTTGATAGATGGCGTTTTATGCGCGTCACTCAAAGACCATTACTGGCGTAACGTACATGTATGTGCTTTACGAAAATCGGCCAACAAGTTAGATTTTTTATATATTCGTGTTTTTATTTATTTATTTATTTATTTATTTATTTATTTATTTATTTATTTATTTACAGGAGACATGCGCCTGCAGATATTCAACATGCTGCTGCGTTGGAGGAACCGTAGCTTGCTCAGCGAACGAGGTCCTCTTCAGCGTCAGCTCTGCGAGGCGCTGGTCAAGGTGAACCGCAAGGACCTGGCGGACGCCCTCCATGTGACGTACGCGTCACCAACATAAAACACTCTCTGTGGTACACTTATTGCATGCACCTACAGAAATAGACAAACCGATACGCGCGCGTGGGCCAACAGTTGCATTGTTTTTCCATTAGAGGTTGTCAAGCACTGGTGCATATTTCATACTGATTTGACCACATGCTTTCGATGTGACCTTAAGCGTAGATTTATTGGACCGCCTGCGTGGGTAGCTTGCCCCAAATGTTATATAACACCCAGGGTGGATGACAAGTTATCACAAAAAAAAAAAAAAAAAAAAAAATAAATAAATAATAATTNAAAAAGACCGAGAAGTAACTAGTCGGTGCTCACACACAGTAGGCCCATAGGTAGTGAGCCCCCAGTACTGGCGGTGAAGAAGACAGTGATACTATTGTGGATGCAGGGGCGTTTTTTGCTTGTGTGGAAAGGTGGAAAGTTTGCGCGTCTAAGACATTTCATGATTATGCCTTTTGGTTTTCAATTAAAAAGATGATAATTCTTGGTGAAATAGAGTGAAAACGATTGCCTGGATCCTGTGGGGTCATTTCTTCTTGTTTTATATGTACGCCTAGGAACAATGGAATATGATGCATAGTGAAATACGGGAAGTTTGAGTTTGAGATTCAGCTGGAATGTCTGAAAAAGAAAACGCGTACGTGGTCTACTAATGTATTGTTGACATTAAACTATAAATGGGAGACGGTCATATCCACGGCAGTTACCATAAGCCATCAAGAAACTAGTGATTACAATGATTGACAACGTACATTTTCAGTGTAGTGGCTGGCCGGGGTTGCCCGGGCTCGGTAGTTGGGAGAGCAGTCGCACGGTTTGCAAGAGTCCCGGGTTCGAATCTTTTTTATATGCTTTTGTTGTCAGATGTTGGAAACCACCATTTAAAAGTAGTGAGATTGACTTACACGTAAGTGAAACTGAGCAGTTATTAAGTTTGTGTTGTCTTTTGACCAAAAATCGAGTCATTATCCTAGACATAAAAAAACCCGAAATTTTTGTTATTTTCTTTTATAATAATATGCTTTAATTTGATTAGAGACATATCTTACAGAACAGAGTTCATTTTTGTTGAGAAATGTATATTATTGTTTTCTACGTTTTTATTGCACAGTAATGTGAATAAATGTTAGCATATTTCAACTCTTTTTATTTAACCCTTATTTAGCACGTTTGCACTTTGTTCAGTGTTGAGACCCGCAACCCTCTTGTCGTCATACTTATGTAGAATTGTCTCAATTATTTTACCCCAAAAATGAATTCATGCCACCTCGAACGTTCGAGAAAACTTGCGACCTAATTTTCAGCGTTTCATTATTCATTCAATATTTAAAAGTTGTTAAAAAGATTTGAACCTAATAAACACTGCAAAAATAAGGGCTGAATTTTAAAATTGCTTGTTAAAAAATCCCATAATTTTGTTTGCTTTCAATTCATTTAGTTTACGCTGAAATTGTAAATAGCAAAACGAACCATTTTATCTTGTCTTCTTTATCTTTTGCAACGTTTGCCAAAAAGTGCCTGCAACTATAAAGGAAAGATTCAAAATTTAGGGTGGGTGGTTGGGTGAATAGACGAACCGGTAACGTGCTAGACTGGAGACCAGAAGATGACAGGATCGATTCCCAGACAAGATGTATTTTTGTAGAAAAACAACCTCCCACCCATAACTATAAATGGAACATCCAAAGTTTAGGGTGGGAGGTTGGGTGAATAGACGAACCGGTAACGTGCTAGACTGGAGACCAGAAGGTGACAGGATCGATTCCCAGAAAAGTTGCATTTAGGAGAAAAATAACCTCATAACTATAGGTGGGACATCCAAAGTTCAGGATTTTGGTTGAGGGGATAGAGGAATCGTTTAACGTGCTAGCTTAGGGATCAGAATGAAGATGACCGGTTCGAGTCCAACATTTTTATTTCGTAGAGAAATTGAACACGGAATTGCATATGAAGGATTTATTTTAACGTTTGTGAAAATCCTTTGGCCAGTGGACCAGTCGGTAGGTAAAGAAACAAGGGACGAAATTGAATGACACTTTCATTTTACTTTTATTCAAAATTCATTAAGACAAACACCAAAGAAAAATGCGAAATAATAATAATCATAATAATCTTAATTGAGCACTAAAATGCATACACATTACATTTTACAGGCTCTCTACACTAGTCATAACAACTTAACAACAATTATACAAATCTATACAATACTTATGGAATGATTACTGGGAAGCAGCACAGAATAAAACTACTATTGCTATTGATGGGTGTGTCGTTTTTTCAAATTTTCAGTTATATATAGATGTAATGCTCTCAAACACGATTCACTCTTTGGACTGAGCAGCCATTGAATAATGTGACGAAATAACACCCCAAGTTATAAAAATTAAAACAGTCTCTAGAATATTCAATTTATATCAGTTTTCGGTTTGGTACAAGATAAATGTGGGCACTCCCCAAAACTAAGATATTATACATCAAGAATGTAAAAATAATTATGGTGGTCAAGGTTCTGATAACTGCATACGAACACGTCCAGAAATCTCAGACGGAAATTGTCACTTTACTTCACTTTTGACTGAATAATAATCGAGAGACACCGCTATCCAAGTCGTGTACCTTCTCTACAGTATTATCCCAATTATTCTATCCGGTATTATCCCGCCAACTCGAATTTCATTTAAAAAATCCTCTCAAAAATTAGGCTTTTTCGACCTTAATCTTCGATTCGGTGTCTTATATCATTTTTATTAGATAATTTAATTTCAAATCGACATCCGATCCTTCTTTCCACCGTTTACCTGAACCAAAGGTTGATTTTTCACTAGTTATTCACAAATATATCTCTGGTTAATTTTTGACACGATTCTCTGCGCTGGAGAGAAACGCACGTAGATAATCTGCGGCCCTGGTAGAGGGTAGTTGTTAACCGTTAACAAAGTCTGAATTGGAAAAAATAAGTAGTTTTGGCTTTGAGACATTTTCAAACGCAGATAGTATCTTTTAATTTTTCTTATATGATGTAACACTTTAAGTTTGAAAATATGACTTGCACTTAGTCTGTAAGACCCATGAAGAAAATGTACATATTTTATACTCGACATCAAAAGATCCATTTAAACTGGCAATTCTCCGTAGGAAACACAACTTCGTCTCTTGCATGGACTTCCGACTGGAAATAGATAAAACAAAAATTAAGTCAGGTAAGATTTCTTCGAGAGCGTTCAAGCCAATGCAATAGCCATTATTTTTCATGTGGGCCTATTGTGAATGCCCCGTGTTTTTGCTGTTTACGCATTTTGCCATGCAATATCTTTATCACATTTCAAGAATGAATACCATTTAAATAACTATGACAAAAAATAAACTGGGCATCTCCATCTGTCTCTCAACTAGGACAGATAAATACCTTGCGGTGTTGGTTGTTACATTACATGTACAAACTGTGCCGAGATGCAGCAGATTCATGACATTACATAATGACGCAATTTTCTGGTTTTCACTTAAGTTTTGTGCACCCGTATTTGCAATGGTAAGTTAAAATATATTAAGTAACATTATTATAAGCTGTACTTACAAGTTGTTGTGTTCAGGTTAAGCGGGTAGTGCGAAATACGCCTTGCTTCATCCTCGAGAATCTTCACCACGTCCTGAAATGTGTCTTCCATCATGGTTTCCAGTGAATACCTGTCACTTGGAGGCCGTCTAATTTGAATAACAATACTATATATCGATTGTGTTAGAGAAGCTCCAGGTGCGACAAACGCGCAGCATGCTTGAGAGAGACGCACCCGATTTACAATCTCGTTATTGTTAGAAATTGCCCTACCGAAACATCTTTTCTCCACCTTTTTTTTTCGGTTTCAGCTTTTGGCATTGGTAAGAAGTTTGGTGCAATACAGTCAAGTATAAAATGACATCCTCATATCCGTTTTGTTCGTGTTCAAATCTAAGTCCCTGGAGTAAATTTTGCTATATAGTCGAATCAAGAGTTGGAAAGTCCGCAGGCATGGTCATGACACCACCTTACGTAGGCCTTAGGCTGCGTTCGTTGAAGCAATCTACATTTAAGGGGACATGGGCTAAATGCCCACGAAAACCATGCACGCACGTAACTTTGAATAAAAGCAAATATCTGATGAAGCTGCCAGCTAAGCTATGAAAAAACTGTTTAACTGCGTTTTTCGCCGCCGATCATACCTTTGTTGAGCACAGCACTGGAATCACGGATACAATTATATTGCTACGCAGGGATGACTGTTTACTATTATAGGCCAAGCATATTTATTGGTGGGGGTGGGGTTTGAGGGGGGGGGGGGGCGGAGACTACTGGAGAGG
>NW_019773781.1:306419-327670 GCF_001039355.2 Lingula anatina
GGGGGGGGGGGGGGGCGGAGACTACTGGAGAGGTGCAAACCCGATGTGACTTCCTGTGCAGCAACCTACTACGACCTTAACCATCTATTCACTTTTAGGAAGAAATGTTGAACATCAAGATACAAATGGCTGTCAAAAATAACACCGCATACTTTCGTTCTCTGCAATATTTTATTGATAGAATATATAATAGTTTTTTTTTCTCAGAAGTGGTCGACCATCACAGCATAAATAGATCTTAAACAATTTTCTTTCTACACCCAATAGTGTGATAGTGGTTATTTTCTTAACACAGGGAGAACTTGTTTACATATAGATCCATATATAGCAGCGAAAAATTCATGTAGAACATACATACAATAGTTCATATAACACTCTCTTACAACTCGATCAATATCTGAAAACAACACTTTCTGCAGTGAACATATGTAATACCATATCCGCCACCCACACAGATACCAAATTGACCTCGTGTTAACTGTATGTGGAAAGCTATAATAAGCATACTTCTCTTTTATAACACTGACACAGATCACTGTACAGTTCTGTGTAAGTCTTACATATGGTATTCTATACAGTTCTCATACAGTCCAAAGATACCTGTAGAACTAGGTGTCAAACATACAATATCAAATGCTTTGTCAAACTCACCAAAGGAAGAATAAAGCATAAGCCATCAATTAACAGTAAAATGCCAATTTCCTGCAATATAATAATTATAAAATAATTCATCTAGAAATGATAAGATAACACAGTGCCTTAAACAGCAGTAGTAAAGTGATCCAACTTAAATAATACACCTTAAAATAGGTATATTAATTGAACTGATATATAATTTGTGTTTCACTGGAGAAGAACCTTTCGAGTGCAGCAGCATGCTTTCATTCAGAAAGACAGGCTTAGAAAATCCACAAGTGATACAGCTGCAGTCAAAAGAGACCACTGCCTCATTAGACTAGTTGCAAACAGTTGTTGCTAAGAGAACCTTCAAAAGCAGTGACAACAACGTATCTCGTATAATAATAAATACACTGGAATAGGGGTTTAGTCTTAATTCTAACACAATACTGATAGGCCTACAGATACACAATTCAGAAACATTAAGTGTTCATGTGCCAACAATTGTTTATTTATTTAATCCTGACTAGCTGCTTACTTCAAACAGAACTTGCACATTGGGTCCAACTGCAGATATTTGAAAGACTTCTCTTCCAGCGTACAATACAGTGTACTGTCTGACCCAGTGTTATGTATATATATGAAAGACAAATGGCACTGACACAGGTCCTACCCTGTTATTTTGGTTCTTTCTTGAGGAGAGAGAGAGAGAGAGAAAAAAATCTATACCCATCTCACTGGGGCTGCCACCGTGCACTTTAACAGATGGCAACACAAAAATACATTTGATGCGCTGCATTTAGGAAGAAATTTACATAAGAAGGACAACTAAAGGGACAGAAATAGACTGTGCAAAGTATAACTTGGCTTGCACATTTTGGAAAACAGCAGAAAAAGTGAGAGACTAAAGTGAAAGTCAAAAGCGAAAGTGAATGTCAAATGTGAAACCACACTATCTTACTTCAACCCAATCCCCCGTACTGACCTACAAATTGTGGAATGATTAATAATTATGATACGACACACTACATTAAGTTGCCTATACCAAGCAAATAAAATTGCACCTTTTTTGTGATTCAAATCACTAAGTTTTTGCTTCATTTGTAACCATAAATGTTTAATATAATCTAATGTAGCAGTTTCATGCGCTCTCAGTTAAGTAAGAATTAAAATGATGATAACACATGGTATACTGAATATATAATAATGATATCATACTGGATGTGAGGTACCTACATTTGGTTTTAAATCTTACATTCCTCCTGTCGAAAAAATACACTGATGTGGTCACAAAACTGTCCACTTGATGTGGTCAAGGTAACAGTTCTCATGGCAACCCACAATAGAATCAATACCAACCTAGCACCATTTTGAAAAAGAGCCGTAATTCTTTAGACGCTGTCCTAATGAATAGGATTGCCCTCTACACATAATAAAATATTCTTCCTATTTTTAAACAACAAAATAAGTCCATCTAAGAAACTCACCAGTACCTTAGGTAAATCCACTTCCCTTTTCAACACAATAAACATAAAAGACAAAATTAAATATTTCCATTTTCAGAAAATAAAGACTAACAACTTGCACACTTTGACTGGTTTTGAACAGCTACATCAACTAATACAGGATTAGATACAATGTTATAATTATCATACTTATATAATATTAATAATAGTGTAAGATACAATACATAAAATAAAATTGCCTCTGATAGTATTACTCTTGATTAACATAGATAATCTATGGCGTAAAATAAATTGAACAAATAGGGGTTGCCACTGTACAGAAGCATTGCTGTGAGTCCCAACCCTTCCAATGAACAGATCCACGGCACAGTTTACTCAACATTATGGAAGTCGGGGACTCTCAGTAGTACCCCAGTCAGTGTTAATACTCTCTCAATTAATAAGAATAAGAATATATTCATCTATGGCGTACGTAAATACATGAAATGCAGTACATCTGGGTGGCTTATAATCTACCCCCTTCCTGACCATAGGCATGCACCTTCATCAAATATTGCATTATAATTGTTTTTACTTCCCTCCATTTTGCTGCAGGGCATAATCATCATTAATAACATCACATTCAAGATACTATGATTTAAAATAAAGTCAATACGGAAACTGATCCCTCTTGTTTGTGCTTAAATATATCTGGTATCCTTTAAGAGCCCGTGACCATACAGCACCAGATGGCAGAAGCCAACAGCTTGGGAGATGCACAATTCAGTAAAATTTTCACACATTAAGACAATATCCCCCCCCCTTTCAAGGCTTATCACGCCCACACCTTTTTTTCCCCCTCCTCCTCAAACATCTCCCCCACATTTTTCAATTTTTCATCCACTTCATACCTTTAATGTTTAATTTGGTCAATACTTGTGCTGGGCAGTTGGTTTTTCATGCTAGACTTCAATTAAACATTTTGTCAGCAGACAACTGTGGCTGCTGCTTTAGTTAGCAATGCCGTCCTTTGGATTGTTGAAAATATTACTGAGCGGTTCCAACAGCCAATGACCCAACTAAAATAGATCCAATATCAATAAGAAAACACTTTCTAAACTCATATGTATAAATAGGGTCACAACTGTACAGCTTCCTTTCACAATAGGGGGCGCCTTAGTACCCTTAGATCCTTCACATTGGGGCAGCAATATTCAGAATTTACTTCTTAAATGGGGCAGCACTGAACTTATACCATAACTGTAGGTGGCAGCACCTTGGTGCACATCAAACTGCAAGAGTTATCATTTAGACAAAATAAATATCCTAATGTCAAGACAAAGTATAAGTCCTAACCACCTGAAAGAATGAAAATACATCAACAGCGACCTTACACTCTGCTTCAGGCATCATAAAAGCTGTATATGGCACTTGTGCTTCATTATTTCCCAATTTTTTTTATTTGTTTCTCTCACTCATTACTTGTTACACAGATGGCAGATTTTGTAGTGGAACATTTGTGCTGGTTTTCCCAGTCCATTTCAAGCACTGTCTCCCTAAAAGCAGAAGATATGCCCTATGGCAACTAAAAATAAAATATTATGACTTTGCACCAGGAAGCATACATATCCACATCCAACAGTGCTATATTTCCTAAATATCTATACCATATACCAGCCATCAACTTAATAAATGGACTAGGCAAATCAAGAAAATAAAATAAAAAAAGGTTGTTTTGTATCTTGCAGCAAAAAAAGATAACAGATAAAATCTTGAAATCTTGATTAGAAATTGACAACATTAACCTCAGTAAAGGCAGGTCTGCCTGACCTAATAACAAGTACAATGAACCTTTTTTGTTGTTTTTTTTTCTTCACATGAGACACTGAATTTTTCCTCCATTCACAAAAGTCCTGCCAATCTATCCTGGAAAAAAAAAAAAAAAACCCAGAGGCCACCTGTGGCTTTGATACCATCACTTTGTTTTACTGTGCACTGCTCAGTCCAGATGGACCATGTCGTTGGCTTCTACTCCTCTCTGGGACAACGCCTGGATTTCACCTGCACCACTACTGTTTGTAGTACATGAAAATCCTATGTACTATAATGGCAATGATTATGGCAAACACAGCAAAGCCAAACAGTATAATCATGGCTTTCTGATGGTCAGTTAATTCCCTGTTCTCCAAGCTGACCAATGCTTTCTTTTCCGTCGACGCTTTTGAGGCAACTTTGCTGACAGGTTCTGGACTGAGGGTTGAGAACAAAATCCCCGGACTGAAGGCCCCCTGGAGGGGACCTGCCTCCCCTTGGCACTCACGAACTGCACACACACGAACTTGGTACTCTGTCTTGGCGGAGAGAGAGGTCAGGCGACATGATGTTTCAGCACCATGGTAGATCTGGAAGGAAACAAGTGAGGTTATATAGGGGTTGCTAGGTCATATTAGCAAAATTGTGTTGGGTGAGACCCTTGTGGGTGAGATTGTGTTATGTACAATTGCGTTAGGTGAGACTGAGTTCGGTGATATTTTTTTTACCCTAATACTTTTCTATAATCCACTTACAAGTCAACTCATTAACTGTTGGTCACTCATTCTGGATTGCTCTGAGACCAAATCAGAAAGTGGAATGAACATAGTAGACTATCCACGTTTAGTAGTCTACAATCAATGTAAATAAATAAATAAATAAATAAATAAATAACTAGTATCTAGGGAGGTCAGAACAAGGGTAAAGCACAACTGGCACTTGTCACCTGTTTGTATTCTTGGTCTTTGGCATATGGTGTCTGCAGCTGTAGTATATAAGATATGCTGTCCCCTCCCAGTGGTTTACAGGGGTGCCACTCCACACGACACGAGTCCAAACTCAGGTCCAGGACAGAGGGAGCTGACAAAGAGAATGGATATATTAATTCTCACATATCATAGGTTTTTTCTACCCAATTTCCCCAAGCATCTAAAAACTGTAAGGGATGTATTAATCCACTAACTGTTGTTTATGATTTATTTAAAAATGACAATACCTATGACAAAATACCAACATTGCGATTTCATATGACGCAATTTCACACACACACACATCACAGTGGCATATATCATAGTGGCATCCCCCTCTTACCTCTGACAGCTGGAGGCGGGGCCTTGGTGGTGGTAAAAGTGTACACCTGTGAGTAGGGGCCATCCCCTGCCTCATTGCTGGCATACAACCTAAACCTGTAGGAGGTCAGCTCTGAGAGCCGGCTCACTTTGTAGCTGTGACTGGTACCTTTGTATGCTGGGTAGAAACTGAGGATGAAAACAGTGACACGAGGATCAGTTCCAACTAGCTGGCATTTGGTCTGTGTATGTGAACCATTACTAAACCACTTTAGGTTAAATAGGTAATAGTTTTTAACTGATTATGTTTTGAATGCACATGAACCATCATTATTTACTCACTCACAGAATCATAAAAAATGATTATTCTTGTTTGTTTCATAAATGCTGTAAACAGAAATGTCCAGTTTTTCTCCTGTGTCAACTAACTCTTAAGTAAACAATTCAAACCCTGGGACAAAATCCATCATTTTCTTACCTTCCGCCATCTCTAGCCATCTCTAAGGAATACTGGATAAGATCAAGGTTTTTCCCATCGCCCCACTTCAGTTTCAGACTGTTTGGCCCACAGTTCACACATTCCAGCCGGGGTGGAGTAGGTGGTAATGCACGTGTTATCACCTTGACAACCTGACTGAATGGTCCTACGCCTATAGAATTGACTGCTTGGACTCGCACCCTAAATGTACACGTACAGGTTAAAAGATGGAGCCACCCACACTGCATAATGACATAGCCACAACTTGGATCATTTTTTTGAAATACAAACATTCTTTAACCATATACTTTCATTTAATATTATAAAGCTACGACATTTGACCATTTGTATCTGCATGTCACCTTAATTCTACTGTTTAGAAATAGCAATGAAACAGTTTGGTGTCACAATTAAAGCATGTGCTATTTCAAAATATGCAAAATAAAAAAAAATGCCCAAAGAATAGTCATGATACGAGGTAACAAAATATTTAACTCAAAGCATGTGTATCAACAAAACCACAATCAAAGTAACCAAATCACCAACATAAACACAACAATGTATCATGCGCGTTAACACAATCCCAAAATCCAAGAGGCTTACTTGTACAGTGTTTCTGGCATCAGGTTGTGTACTGTGTGCTCCAAGACATTCTCCACTGTGACCATGTGTTGCTTCTCTCCCAGATCAATGTTGTATGACAGAATCTCGCTGCCATTACAACACGGCTCTTTCCATGACAAGGTTATCGTTTCCGCTGTACTCGTTGCACGTATGGACACGACAGCACTTGGACTAGATGAAGGTGTCATGCAGGCTCCCTGGGGGCTAAATGGCCCCGTGCCTGCTGCATTAGAGGCCTGCAAAGTGAAACAATTCACGATAATTATAAGCAATTAAAGGTATATATTAAATGCTTTGGAAAAAGTCCAAAAATTATGTTTTATTAAAAATTATTAGTATATAGTAAATGTGTTTGAAAATGTCCCAAAGTCATATGTTCTATGTCTACATATACTGCAAAGCCACTTATCTATCTCAATATAAACCTTAATAATGCTAAAACACCTAAAATGTAATCATTTGATGTGGATACGTCGTTTTCTTTCCTTCTACCTGTGCCTTCAAACTTAACCTGTGCCACTCTACCAAAACCACATTTAACCTACAGCTTTACCATAAACAGTGACTTATAATATGGCTGTTGGTCCCCAACTTTACTATGTAGAGCAATGCAGAATCTTCAGCAAATTACATGTACTGACTCACCTGTACACGGAAACTGTACAATGTCGCTGGTGAAAGACCACGCACCTCATAATTTAATGCTGACCCATTGTATAACTGGAATACAAAATATCCACAAATTATCAACACTTATTAACATCACCAATTTTAGCATAATTATTCACATAATTATCCTTACTATCATCCAGGGTGTCATCCCAGTATAATGTTCACCTGTGTAAAGTCTGCCTCAGGTTTCTGCTGCCACTCCAGCCTGTACTCTGTTATAGTAGCACCATTGTTGACGGGCTCCTCCCAGCTGACTATTGCACTCTGCGGAGACCGGCACACTGCCGTCGGCGTCTTGGGGGCATCGGGCGCACCAGGACCACTTACCACCTCTAGGGGATCTGACCAAGGCCCAGTCTGCAAGGGCATTAAAACATAAGTTATTGACAGCTTAGTTAAAGTAAATGTAGGTCATTGGGCACCATCTTCTGTGAGGTCAGTAAGGTGTAGAACTGTTTAACATAGGTTTCTGGAGTAATGTGTGTGTGTGTGTGTGTGTGTGTGTGTGTGTGTGTGTGTGTGTGNGAAATGTATACGTTCCATTTAAAAAAGTTTCTGTTCTGGTCCATACAAATCAAATTTTCAAACAAGTCCCTGTGTAAACATTAAAAAAAAAAAAAACAGCACTTACCCCTGCTTTATTTGTCGCCCGTACTTGATACAAATAAGGTCGGCCAGGCAGTAATCCTGCCACCATGCAGTCGAGGTCGTGACCTTTGTACACTTCCCGTATACTGTTGTCTGGCTGGATCATCTGAACTTCATACTCTATCACTTCAGCACCACCATCATAGTCCGGATATGCTGAGAGAAAAACAGCCTCACACTCGTATGCTGTACATTGACATGATTATATCTGACACACAATTTCATACAAATTATGCTGCATATATCTAACACACTGTCACACCCAACATATTGTCAGGCCTAGCAAATCAAACATGTTGTGTAAGGTATGACCCAATACATTTACCAAAAGGTAAAATCTAACACACTGTCACAGCTGTTACAATATCACATCCACCATTTTGACCAACTCAACAGAAAATCACACCCAGCAAACTGCCACAGCTATCATACTGTCGCACATAGCACACCGTCACATCTAACACAGTCTCCCACCCAGCAGCATTCTGACACACTATAACTACTCACCCCAACGTAAATGTAGATATGTAGCCTTTGGTTTTCCTTGTAATTTGGGAGCCTGGCACAGTCCTGGAGCCACAGCCTGGGTGGTCACACTGGACATCTCTGACCACTGGAATATAGAAATGATTCAGGCATAATAGCCAACTCAATACAACAGTGACTTCCACAAAATATATATATAAATGTCAAAAATTGTTTTTAACTATGAGATGTCTGCTTCAACCGGTAATCATGAAAAGTTGTCCAATTTTTGCTCATTTTATAGAAAAAGCAATTGCTTGTTTCAGATATCAACAATATTTCTGTCCATAAACAGAGCAGGCAACCCTGAAATGAAAAAGGTTCACTTACTGGGCTCCTCCCGCCAGCATTCACCGCGGCCGTCCTCAGCCTGTATACGTGTCCTGGATGCAGGTTGTCACAGGTGTGTTCTCTGTCTGGTCCCTCATACACCTCTTCAAAACCTGGAATAATAATAATAATAATAATAATAATAATAATAATAATAATAATAATAATAATATTCAAGGTATAAAATGCTAATAAACCCAGAGAATATATCTTTTTCTTAACCGTCACCAAAAATAAAATTACTGCCAGCATTTATATCTTTTTTCGAGGGCATACAGGTGTGTGTGTGTGTGTGTAAGCTTTCACACACATGGATGTCTGTTCCTTGTTTTTAAATATGATATATTAATTAAACTTATAAATGTTTAATGAAATACAATGTAGCTGAAGTCAACAGCAAATGATACAGGTATAGCTCAGTAAAAAAAAGTAGCAAGAAAAAAATATCAGTCAGCGAAGCCTGACAAGTGGGCAAGACAAACTCAGTTATTTACCAACAAATAAGAAACAACACCTATCACGAAATTCCACTAATTTATTGTATTTTAATACAAATGTGCATCTGCTAAAAAAAAAAAAATCTATTCCATTCACATGGGACAAAACCCTCATTCTCATACTGTACAATGACAGATCCGGGGGGGGGGATGGAGTGGAGTATGGAATGGGGTGGGGGATGGGAGTAAGTGGGAGACTGGAAGTATCCTGCCTCCAATGTTTGGTTTGAAGAACTAAGGTTATGTGACACACAATTGTTACACATATTTCAACAGATATCATATTAGAAGCTATATCACTCTGAAATAATTGAAACCATAGATAAGCAAAGGTAGGTAACATTAAATGTATAATAAAAAACTATGTCTCACAACTAAAGCAGTTGATCCTTGTGTGTGTGTGTGTGTGTGTGTGTGTGTGTGTGTGAGAGAGAGAGAGAGAGAGAGAGAGAGAGAGAGAGAGAGAGAGAGAGAGAAANCCGGCGGAGCTCACGGAGCCGGCGGAGCTTACGGAGCCGGCGGAGCCGTACGATACGGGTCGGGACTAAAACCATGAGTACCGCCAGCGTACACGCTGGTGGTACTAATAACTGCCAGCATTTATATCTTTTGTCGAGGGCCTGCAGGTGTGTGTGTGCACGTGTAAGCTTGGACACACATGGGTGTGTGTTCCTTGTTTTTGAATAATTTTCACTTAAATAAGATATCTTAATTAAACTTATAAATGTATAATGAAATACAATGTAGCTGAAGTCAACAGCAAACAATACAGGTATGGCTCAGTAAAAAAAGTAGCAAGAAAAAAATATCAGTCAGCGAGGCCTGACAAGTGGGCAAAACAAACTCAGTTATTTACCAACAAATAAGAAACAACACCTATCACGAAATTCCACTAATTTATTGTATTTTAATACAAATGTGCATCTGCTAAAAAAAAAATATCTATTCCATTCACATGGGACAAAACCCTCATTCTCATACTATATAATGACAGATCCGGGGGGGGGAATGAAGTGGAGTATGGAATGGGGTGGGGGATGGGAGTAAGTGGGAGACTGGACGTATCCTGCCTCCAATGTTTGGTTTGAAGAACTAAGGTTATGTGACACACAATTGTTACACATATTTCAAAAGATATCATATTAGAAGCTATATCACTATGAAATAATTGAAACCATAGATAAGCAAAGGTAGGTAACATTAAATGTATAATAAAAAACAATGTCTCACAACTAAAGCAGTTGATCCTTGTGTGTGTGTGTGTGTGTGTGTGTGTGAGAGAGAGAGAGAGAGAGAGAGAGAGAGAGAGAGAGAGAGAGAGATGGTACATATATATGTATACATTTGGGGACAGGAGGGTAGGTGGAACACTTGGCATTAAGCATTACCAACAACAACAATCTCACAACATTCATGATTATCTATTTACCATCTCCTAAACAGGCAAATTAGCAAAAGAAAATGTAAAACTTACAATTCAGTAAATAACATAAAATTGACATTTTTTTCATCAGAAAATGTTCATAACTAAGAAAGATGATACAACATTAGTCCAGTATTAAAAAGTAGACGTAAATGAAAAAGCATACCTCTCCCCTCATCCATCTCTAGAATGTATTTGGTCACCTCTGAACCTCCATTGTCCTTGGGGTGATCTACAATAGACAGGAAGTCCAGGGTAATAACCACATATATATTTCATAAAATACTTCAAACATCAAACATTCTTAGCTTAAACAGAGAAAAATTATCAGTTAAGACATACTTCTTAAATTTGTCATTATGCATTGTATGCAGTGAACTTCTTGTGATGTAGATAACTAGTACACATATACGCATGCACACCCACACAAACACATATGCCCCCCCACACACAAATATACATGCATGCACAGACCAGCAGAGTACTTACCCCAGACCACCCTGAAGCTGTTTGAATGCACTTTCCCCTTGGTCTGGGGCCTGCCGCAGGGTCCAGGCCGGTCAGGGAGGGTCCTGTAGTTGACTACATCAGAGAACTTGCTACTCCCTTCTTCATTTCTGGCACATAACTGGACGACCAAGAGCAATATTGTTAACACAGACTGCTAGATATGTTTGTAACTGTGTGTCAACACAGGTAACATATTTCCTTTAGGCCATTTACTCTCAAACTTCACTTGTTTTAAGACACATCTGTGTCAGAGGTATCCTATTGTAAGTATCTGCCTCTAAACTCTGTAACTTTAACCATATCAACTGTACCACCAAAACCCAGCTTTGTATGAAAGGCTGTGAAAATGTGGCTTTAAGAAATGTACAGTGTTATCAATTGTGGCTCATTATCATGCCTACATCAAACATATTCTTCTAACTGACATTAGAATTATACTGTGTACATATCTATTGCATTCAGCACTGTTAACTGACTTTTAATTTCAATACTAAGCACCACCACTTGAATTTGTACTGTGAGAACCAACCTTAAATTTATACTCTGTGTTCCGCCTAAGGTTGCACACTTTGAAAGACAGATCTGGACCATTGAAAATAGGAATGAAACCATGGCCCTGAAATCAAAAAAAGGTACAATATATAGTTATAACTTCCCTCAATCATCTGTAGTTCTTCCGTTCTGGAGTCATACTAATGTTATTTCTGACAGTCACAGGAATGACATTAAAATGCCTTGAAGCTTGCCACTCTCACATTAAAAACATTAATTCATTCATGCAGATTCTAATCATTCAGCCATAAATATCAAATTATTTTCAATTTGATACATGCAACTCATCATCTTTGTAAGACCTAGACTAATAAATGTCAAAGCTTTTTTTAAAATAAACTTTTTTTTTTAATTTGTCAAATGAAGATCTGTAAATCCAAGTACTGAGAGCACAAAGTTTGCTGTAACAGTTTGCAAAGCTAACATATATTTTTTATCCATTTAATTCTGTATTCTTTATAGCTTGAAGTTTCACATTATAACTTATTTCATATCATATTTCCCACTCACAGACAACTCGTCCTCCATGTGTAACGTGAACTCATCATCGTTGGGCCGTCTTATCCAGGACACGACGAGTGCCGTCACAAACTGCTCAGACAGCATGGGTGGGTCTGGCTGTGTAGGTACACTGCCGCTGGTGCAGTAACAGACTGGCTCGCTGTAGTCGCTCTTCCCGACAGAGTTCACTGCGGCTAACCTGAACACATACGCGGTGGCTGGGGTCAGCTTGGACACTTTGAACTGGCGCTGGACGTTGTTGTAGGCTTCTACAAATCTACCATTGCCTTTGCCCTGCAATTCATAGGAAAGATACACACTTGTTAATAAACATGATAAATTCTGATTAAATTGTATTTAATTATGGAATTACTAATACTTAAAAAAAAACAAGCTAAATCCTTCATGAACTATGCATCATCAATGGTTCTTTACTTAAAAATAATAGTAAGAGCTCACCTGGTCAAATTCTAAACAATAACTGGAAATTTTTGCACCATTGTCATTCACAGCCTAAAAAATTAAAAATAAAACATAAGAGAAATCTGAATAAAAATATTTAGAAACAAAGTTACAAAATCATCTCAATGGCTTTTCCTGTTCTTATAAGAACATTTCTCTAAAATCATCAACATATTAAAAATAAAATCCCTTATAAATAAAATTCATAAACTTATTTGTTTTTAATTTAAGTTCTTGACTACTTACATTCCACTTTAGTGTAATGCTAGTCTTCGTCCTCCCAGACAGCTTGGGTTTCTCAGGTGTCTCTGGCTCGCAGACAGAGGTGCGGAAATTCACTGGTGTCGTGGGCTCTCCCTTGAGGTCGTCCAGCAAAGAGCTGATCCTGCAGCAAAAGCCAAAAACATGACCATTACAACAAAACAAAAGGATATTAGAATAGGAAAAAAAAACAAAAAAAAAAAAACAGTCAGTTGACATTAACTTTGAGTAAACCCAACTGCAATCTGCAAAGCTAACTTACCTCACAAAATAATCTGTGGCCGGTTTCAGATCTTTTAATGTGATTTCTGTCGCATCACCACTGAAATAAAACCAAACATGATAAGCTGCTGTCTTACACGTAGTTTCACCACTTTTAACACATTGAAATTTAATTTTAAAGGGATAATAACTCTTTGTTTCGGCCAAAAAATGAATTTTCCTGGAGTAAACAACAATTTTCCCATACTTACCAATGGTTAATGAATCCATTTTTACATTCAAAGTTACTCCCTGGTTTTTTTCTAAAAAGTTTGTTTTTTTCTTAAAATCTCTTAAGAGATTTTAACAGAGTACAGTCATCAATGGAGGTCACGTGTTTAAAGACAAGCTCAGATATCAGAAAAAATAGCTATAACTGCCATTTTTGTGGTAAAACAGAATATATTATATTTCTATGAGTTATTCACAATGTTTTTATTGTGAAATATAGATCTCATACGAAGAGTTATTATCCCTTTAATCTCACCATTAAACAGGCATCACCTATATAATAGACAGCTTTAAAATCTACTCAACAACCAAAAACATTATGTCATATCAACATTACAACAAACTGTGCTACTGACATGTTCCACAGTATTGTGGCCATGGCAGTCATCATCAGCTATTCAAACCCACTCACCAATACACCATTTTGTATTTGCCATCTTTTGACTTGTCAGACAGAAAAAGCTCGTAGCGAAATTCAGCTGGGTTGATCTCCAAGTCCAGCTCAATCTGCGAGCAATCTGGTGGAATGACCTCGATCAAGGCACTTCTGGAGTCTATATTGGACACCTAGAATGAGAAAAGCATTTCATTTAAAAATCATGTAAAAGAGTCACTGTGATGATTTCTTATATTAAGGGGCATATCACTTCAGCCTTGCCACTCCTTCAGTGTTGCAAACAACTTCTCAAATCCAAACTACTGGGAGTGTTTTTAAAGCAATGGTGTACATGCAATGGTATACAAGTGAAAAATAAATGAATATATAAATGCTGCCTTTATCCTCTCATCTTTTTTTTTCAAAATCTTAATATTCATAACCAAAGATCTCAAATCTCATCAGCTGTTACCAAGAGTTCTCAATAATGATTTAGGATAGTAAATTTTGAACTTGCAAATAACACAATAACCAAAAGTCAAAAGCTTGTACTCTGAAAGGAAAGTGGATCTTTAATTTTTTCAACGTGGAAAATGGAAATTTTTATTTCATTTTATTTTTTTAACTTCTGAACCATGAAATAGATGTCTCCCTCTACCTCCCCCTCTGTACATGTTTCTTTACCTTGGGTTCCTTCATCCTGGAGAGGATATCTTGTATGGTGCGTGCTTCTTCATCTCCTTCATTCCCGTCATTACTAGAAGAGCTGCTGTGAGCATCGTGCCTGCGGAGGTCACCGTTTACTACAACGACATGATGAGAAGTTGAAAAGAAACAAATCAGTTTTACGGATTCATGTGGCTGTTCCAAGGTCACCATTTACTACAACGGCATGATGAAAAGTTGTACAGAGACAAATCTGTTTTACATATTCATTTAGCTTTTCCAAGGTCATCATTTACTACAATGACATGATGAAAAGTTGTACAGAAACAAATCAGTTTTACGTATTCATTTAGCTTTTCCAAGGTCATCATTTACTACAATGACATGATGAAGCACTGTACATAAACACATCAGCTTTATGTATTCAAATTGCCTTTCCAAGGTCACTGTTTACTGCAATAAAATATTAAAAGTTGAAAAGAAAATGAGTTACATTTTAGAAAACAGTCCTTTTTACTGCAGTCATTTATCAACTCAAGTAGCCTCAGGGCAGGCCAGTTCTTTGTAGACGTATCTCTACACTGCAGTTGGGGACAAACAGGAGATCCATTCCACGCTACTCAATTAAATCAACCAGTGACTTTAAGGACAAGGCAACCCTCCCAAGTTGAACTTGAAAAGTGAAACAAACAGTCTGGAAGAAACAACCCTGTGCGGAGATGTTATCGGGACATTTCTATTAAAGAGGAGGGAATGTGAGACCTAGAAACATGTTACCCTATGATAACTACCAGCTGGTTCAACTCAGGGCAGCAGGGTTCGGGACATAGGTAACTGATTTAGGCTACCTTGTATAGACCACACGCACCAACCCACAGAGATTTATGTTCTCTTTTTACTTCCTTTTTGATAATTCACTGGTCCCCCTCCCACTATATTTTCTCTGTATTCTTTCTCCCTCTTGCTCTTCCCCCCTCTAACTTAATTCAATAATAAAGGTTAAAATCTTTCTCAATTTTTAATTTGTCCATCATGCTATCAATCAGTTAAGCTGCTGATGATGTACTTGTCTGTATGCTTGTCCGTCTGTCTGTCAGTCTGCTTCAACATCTCTATTCTTTCCTTTAACCTTTTTTTCCTTCCGTCCATTCTCCCTTTCTGTCTATCTGCAAGTGGCTACATCTGGCATTCGGTGTATGTTCAATATATTGTAGCAGGCCCACCTGCCAGACCACCCAGATCTTACAGCAGCTCACGTAACACCAGAAAACTGCTGTCACATGCAACATTCCACTTGTATACACACATGAAGGGATATATTTGGCAAGCAATCATTGCCATGCCAGAGCATTGAACTGTGAGGAATGCTTCTACCTGCCAATTAATTTACAGACTTTTTTTTCTTCATTTTGATCTTACTCACTTATTATTATTTTTTTTAATATTCTAACACCCTCACCTAATCCAAACCTAAATGACAGAATAATTCTTTTTTTCTTTCTAAAGTTCTCATCACCTTTTTTTCACGTTTTTCCAATATCACTAAACAGCTATAAATATGTCACAGTCTGGGCATTCTCTCCGCATATCTGACATTTTACGTTCCTCCCCTCAATGAGCCAGCCTTTGAAGTTGCGTCATATTTTAAAGACAAACTGACACCTACGACCTACCCTCTACAGCAGGGGTGCAAACATAACAGTTTAAAAAATACTTAACTCTAACCCCTGAAAACAAATGGAGTCAATCAATTAGAACACGTAGAAAATAGACCAATACCTAGAGTGAAAAATCTTAACTGGGGTGAACCGCTAGGGGCATTTTTTTCAAATTTTTCCCATGTCTGTTTTCTTTACAGCCTCCAACAATACCTACTCACCTTTTGTCCTAGACGGACTGTAATTATTAAAACAATTTATGTTTTTCCTCCTTGTGTGTACTTTTCTCTGTAAGCGTTCTTTCATCCTTTGCGTCCTGTCGTCTACTTGTGAAGAATGATTGGGGTGCGGTGGAAGAGAACCTAAAAACCAATGGAAAATAAAAGTCTGATACTAGGAAGCATTAATTTCAACCTTTTTTTTATCTACTGTTAATATCATATATTATCCATATTCCCAGTAATTATTATTATTATTTTTTTTTTTTGAAAACACAAGTCTGAAAGACATCAAGACTGAATACTACAATCTGTTGAAAATGACCATGAAGAACATTACAAAAAGGGGTGCGAGTGTGTTGGACAAGGTAAGAGTGTCTTTGGGTAAATGGGCATAACAAACACGTTCATACAAAACCTAACTTGGATGGAAAAATTACATCATCTGATATCCAGCTTAAATAAACCATTTAAACCCCTTAACCAAACTCCAAACTAAAATCCTGCATCCATTTATCTGATACCTAGTGATGTAAATTTTTTTATTTCTATAGTAAGTATGAAGTCATGTTAACGTACGAGCCAAACACAAAATACTTTTAGGTGTGACTGGTTCTGGGCAGATGTAACAATGAAAAGGTGGATGCAATGACATGTGAACCCTAACAAAAGATCAAGTTTTATTTCCGAATGGGCGTGACGAGTCAAGTTCTTCAAGAAACAAGTTCATCTTGAACAAATACTCAAATCTACTCTTGTGCTGACAGGCGGGCTGTTTAGCAGTGGGTTAATGCACCGAAATACATGATGCAATGCAGTGATTAAGTAGTTATGGGAGTCCCACACAATTATTTTAGTGATTTTAAAGGGCTGGGATACAGAGATCACATTCTCGTTGTCAACCCAAAGATGACTCCAACATAATTCACATTTCAAAAAACCATGTTCACTGGCTGAGGAACTGAGGAGCTGTAATATGAGCACTCTGGAAACACTCTTGGAAGTTTTCTTTTGTTCCAATACAGAGTCATCCATTGTTTTGTCAAGAAGTAAATGTTGACTGCAGTGTATCATATTCAAAACTATGTCATGCACTCTACTGCAATAAGTTATGATGAATTTCAATCAACTTTATGACTAGGGCTGCTGTATTCAAATATAAGACCAGGAACGGCCCAACTTTGTCACTTGACTCGAGTCTTCTTAATGACAGTAGGCTTGTATCCTCTCTCTGAGCTGATGACTTTACAGGCGAGTATCACTTGACATTAATAAAACAACATACATTTCACAGTTTAAACAAATGCACAAGGCTGACACATAACAGAAATACCAGTCATGTATCTCATGTGAGCAGAAGCTCTGTTCTTTCGTCTCTCTCTTTTTTTCAATTTCCCCTCTTTGTATAAATGAGGTTTCAAATGCATTTTTGAAATCAGCGACTGTGACGTTTATCTAGCCTGACACAGGAGTGTACGTAACATGGCATCACATTTTAAAAGTAAAGTCAATTTTTGTTCAAGATTGCATCTCGCTAGGGGGACCTGGCTATCTCAAGAAATCTTATGCAATAACAGTGAAATGTACCTCATTACAGAAAACTATTCCAATAAACAACAAATGCCACAAAACCAAAGAAACATTACCTAAATTGAGGAAACAGAAATACATGCTAGCAAAGCACTAGACCTAAATTTGTTTATCCTTAAATTAAGGAAATAAAGAAAAAGTCGAAAAGAAGAAAAAACATAATTCATTTACCATAGTTCAGGGTCACTTTTAAAATAGCAAATTTGGTTCAATTATTTTCAAGAGGAAACATTTCCGACCAAAAATGAAGAGGAAATGAACGAAATTGCAGAACGAACTTCCCCAAAATGTCCCAAATCATGTACACCTAGTGAGCTGAATTACCAGCACTGCCAACATGTCACAAATCAGTTCTACTGACAGAACTGGTATATGTCACTCAGTGCTAAATAGGTACACAGAAGGAAAAAACCAGACACACAGAGAGAGAGAGAGAGAGAGAGAGAGAGAGAGAGAGACGGAGGCAGAAGCAAAGGCAGAGGCACCCGAGAAAACTATCCATGGGGAAAACATGTCTTCTACTGGAGATGTCTGGTATATCATGCAGACACTAAATTGCTCAAATGTCAGAAATATCATGTAATCCATAGTAATGCTGTTACATTCCTACTGGAATACTGATTTTGGTGATCTGTAATATTAACCTATGTAACGTACAGTCATGTATTTTTTAGGCTTTTACCTATGTTTACTATTTTGGAGTTCTAAATTAATAGCTTTATTCACAAAAACAGATTTACTGCTTACAAATCCCAAGAAAAATCAAGACAAATGAGAATTTATTAATTTTTTTTTTTAATTAAGAAGTTGTGAATGAAGAGGTTTGACACAGTCATCATTATGTGCTATTATCATTTAAAACCATCTTAATCATCATTATAAGAGCCATCTAGACAACTGTTGGATTTTACTTTATCTCACTGAGCCCTTCTTTTGAAACAAGAATAGGTTACGAAAGTCTTTTTATTCATTTATTACTTTTATTTATTTTTTGCATAAAGAAAGTCTCTGTAAGACAACTAGACTCAGGAGAGAAAAATATCACTTCTTAGCATTTTATTGCTCAAGCAGTCTTAAACTAGCATATTCCTTTTGGTAGTCTTACAGCTTGAAAATACATGTCAGACATCATGTAGTCCAACCCAGTTCCATAACATATGCTTATATATGGAAATGTATTACCCACAGTCTTAGTGATATAGACATCACAGCTCATAAGTATGGACTTCAAAGTTTATCTCCAGTCATAACTGTCATGACCCTATTGTGATGCAGCTTCCTGGAGAGAGGATATAGAGTGAAATATGCGTGATGTGTGAGCATGCAAGTGTGTATCACAGGCAAAACACAACGAGAGAAACAAGGGAGGCGTGCTGAACTGCTCACTGTATCAAAGGGTATGTTAATGCAAGTGCATGACCCTGATGGGTTGATGGGTGGGTGGAAGTTGACGGTGCTCGTGTTTTATTTTATGGTAAGGTGTCTGAAGGTCTGAGAGAAAGGAAAAAAATGTGTGTGTGTGTGTGTGTGTGTGTGTGTGTGTGTGTGTGGTGAGGAAGGGGGGCACTCACCTTGTGGTCCATGTGTGTGACTACTGTTACACTGATGGGAGGGGGTCCCCGGGTGATGGGGTGCTGGCGCCCCTCCCATGGCGTGGGCTGCAGTATAACCTGCATATGGGGGATATGTGGAATAATACTGAGGTGGTCCTCCACTTGGTCCCTGCAAAGAAACACAAAGTTTTATATGACATCACATTTCATTATATTATACAGTAATAATAAAAATAATTTTTAAACATTCTATATATAATTATAACTTATTGATACCAATACAATCTAAATTAAATTCAAATGATTAATAACAATCTAAAATTATGCAAAAATGTACTATTATCATTTCTCAAACAAGATCTTGTAAAGAAATAATGTGTCTATTAAAGAATAAATATATATGCTAAATTATATACACATCACTGCAGTCAAAGGTCTAATTTGCACATCTATATGTTCAGTAAAACAGTACACAATATAGCAGACTGATCTGGAAAAGTCAAGAAGGGGGAAAATCTCAAAAGAGCACAATGTTGATCACAGACACTATGTGGAATATCACCATTTCTGACAGCACCCCTTTGCATATATAACTGTCAAATAAAAAACACTTGTGCCTAAATGAAAAGAAAACAACTGAATTTTGAAAGTCTCAGGCTAACACCAGTATCCTGGCTTTAATTCTAAGTATAGCACACATTGGATGAATCTCCCCAGCAGGCTTAGACACAAAAGATCTGGACACACTACCAGTATTTTGGGTCTGACATTGGACAAATTTACACTGCCAATTCAACAGGTTGAGATACAGGGGTTTAAGAAGCCAAGGGGCAACAATATCCCTCTGTCAACCAGTCATCTCATTTTACCAGTTGGCCCAGTTTTCAGTCTAACATAATTCTTGTCTGATCAAACCATGAAATACACAGAAAGCATGGTCAGGAGAGTTTCTGATATTACTGAATGAAGACCCCCCCCCCCCCCACACACACACACACTAACACTTCTTTTTCCATAAAATTACATGTAGTTTCTAATCTTCAAAAGACACCAAATTCTTAATCATGGACCAATCATTTTTAAATTATCAAAAAGTTAAAGCATTATTCCCATTATGAAAACATTTTCGAAAGAATAACATCACAACTTTGTATTCAGAGTTATCGTCAGAGCAGAATATGCTAAAAAAAAAAAAAAACTGCCTCAAGGACAAAATCTTTTATTTTCCCCTTCAAGTCACTGCCACTTCAAGACATTACAAAGACCTGTGGTAGGAAATGTCTGGGATTCTTTTCTATACTCTTTATTGGCATCACCTTTCACTCAATTCCACAATTTCTTTGCCAAGTGGTGCATTACAGCACTTTAGAGCCTCTCCGAGACACTTAATGTGGTAACTTTCAGTAAAATAATCAAATACCTATTTTTCATTTACTTTTTTTTCAACATTTTTTTTCAACTATGTGCAAATCAGGTTTAGATAACTTAAAATCTTGTAACGCCAATTCTTTTTGACCTTTGGTTATTCAGCTTTTTAAAGAAATAAATACATGAGAAGGGGCAAGAATCTTACACTATTCCCTCTCAATCCCCTCTCCTGAAAAATCATAACAAGATTCTAAACACAACAAAGATCAAAAGATCAAAGACAGTCTCCAGACTCTGTTCTATTTCAGTCTTTCTTGAATTTCCTTTTTTCTTTAAAGATAAACAAAGCATGGAAAGGAAATTGGTAAACTTATTCCTGACCGAGTCAAAGTACAATTTTTGGCAACTGAATCAACAATACAATAACAGTTATACTATGCATGGTCATAACTTACCGAAGTCCACGAATCAATCCTGTGATCACAATCTGCCTTAAAAGTTATTATGATCATCAAGTTTTGGTCACCTCATGTTTTTCCCATTTTTTTCATTATCTATTATTTAAAATTAATTTCTTTTTTATCTTTTCATTTGGAAAGGGGTGATCTTCTAAGCCACTGTACTTTAATCTTTTATCTCTCTCCACCTCCCTCCCTCCCTCCCTCTCTCTCTCTCTCTCCCTC
>NW_019773781.1:327690-365668 GCF_001039355.2 Lingula anatina
CTCTCTCTCTCTCTCTCTCCCTCTCTCTCTCTCTCTCTCCAGGCCTACCCAACTACCAGACTCGGCACCTACGGATCCAGAATAAACCGGTATATCAGACCACACTACCCGTTTTCAAGGTGTGTGTCAGATTGCATTACAGAGTATCAGCCACCACACCGATTTTGCCTGGTGCGCGATGTGATAGCGATGATCCTAAGTGGGGTTGGAAAGTAGTGCATCTCATCTAGATCCATGCGCTGCTGCAATTTTCCCTGTTTATGCTAAAAATCTGACAATACCGCAATTTTTTAACATAAAGTTTAGGTTTGAACATAGCCAATGATGTTTTGTAAATAAGAACTTGCAAACTTATATATTAATTTAGAAAAGTAGACCTAATTTTGATAGCGGAAGCTGTATTCATACGACTCCTACTTGACGAAAACGAGGCGCGATACCCGGATGACAGGTAGGCTTACAAAATTTGTGATGGGGTATGATACTCTGTAATGCGATCTGACACACACCTTGAAAACGGGAAGTGTGGTCTGATATACCGGTTTATACTCCTTTGACTTTTATCTTTAATATGCTGGTTATGAGGTTCTTCCTTTCCAGAAACATTACTGCACAACAGTGTCATTGATAACATGAGCTTTCTCCCCTACACTGCTCTTCAGCAGTTCTTCTGGATAAAGTCATGCATTTTGTTTTTTAGTTTGTATAATATGGAACACTTTACACAAAGCATAATTAACACTAAATTAACACTACATTTAAATTAAGTTACAATTATTATTTTTTTACTATGTTTCTATACAAACATATTAATATGCTTCTCTTTACATCACATGCTTCTATATACTTAGAACTTCTTCCGGCTATTGCATAATAAACACTAAAGACTATTACATTTAAATAAAGTTACATTTTTTTAATGTTTCTAAACAAACACATTGATATGCAACTCTGTACATCATGTGTACACACATGCTTCTATTAACTTAGAATTTCTTCTGGCTACTGCCATGCATATTTGTTGTTGTCATCCCCAAAAACTGAACTTGAAATACAGTACAGTGATTGATAAGATAAATATTACACCAAGCTCTTTAAACAGATTTGTGGCTTTCCATGCAGCATCTTCACCACAAGATGGAGCTACAAAACAATAGTATACTATACCAAGCTCTCTAGGTAAGGTTGTGGCTTGTCATGCATCATCCTCACCACCAGGGGGAGCTCAACTACACAACTTCTACATCACTTGGGTTGCTGCATGCATGCATCTTCGATGGACGACGAGAAAAAAAGAAAGAAATTGCAATACTAACATAGTATCCTACCGAACTGATAGAGGGAGCTGGTGTCATTCCTGGAGGAGGTTGAGGAGAGAGAATCACGTGTGTTAAGATCCCGTTCTCGTCCACAATCTGCTGGACTATGTGGCCCGGTGGCACCTGCATCGGCATAGGCATTGGCGGGCCGTTTTGAGAGACCATGCGGACTGTGGCCGGACCTGGAATGATAAGAGAGGACATTGGTAATGACTTATAAGACATCAAAAGCTAACAGAAAATGACATTTTTTAATTGATGATGTCCAAAAATATTTTCACAACAAGGCAACTTGAACCTTTAACCAGATCTAGTCTACATGATGTCACCAGGTAGTCTATTTGCTAAACAATGGATTTGATGAGAATCCCTGTATATCTGAGTGTGTGTGGTATTATCATTTAGATTATTTCCAGTTTAATGTCATGCTGCTTTGAATGGACCCTTCCTAATGCCATCTTTCCAATTGTATTAAAAGAGCTTGTTGAACCTGCTATCAATTGAAATTTTGAATTTCAATTTTTAAACACAATTGCATATTAAAATAGCTAAAAGAGATATAATGTGTTCAGGGGCATGCTGTTTGATTATAGTTATGACTCAAGGCTTGCTATCCATGCATGAAGTAATTTCAGCCTCCATAAACCTTAGAAGCAGTAATAAATTTTGTTAAAATCTGAGTAGCAAACAGTGCACTGAACACATAATTTACTCTCTTTATCAGACAGTACTATTCCATCCTAATTATAACCACAGACAATGTCACCCTCACCATATCTGATACAGACATCTTCTTATCCAACCTTTTTTTTTATTTCATAATGACAATGAAGAGATAGCAGTGCTTTACATTTACTGATATGATGGCAGAGCAACAAACCTGATATAAGTCTGTTATCCTGTCATAAACAAAGAAATTACCAACTGAAGGAGAGCTCTAGTCAACAAGTAAATATCTCACAAAAAAACAACGCCACAGGGGCAGGCAGGAGCAGTCTGTATTCATGAAAGCTTTTAGGAATTATGTTTCATCATATCATAAAGTGTCTGGAACATGATTTACATGCGAACAATGTCAGAGACTCAGACACTCCATTTACAGTTTCTCATGTCTGTCTGTACATATCTGGCTCTGCCAGTTTGTTTACCTGCCTGTCTCAGTGTGTACATGTCTTCACACATTCCATCTGTCTGTCTGTCTGTCTGTCTGTCTATCTGCCTGTCTGTCTCTCTATACAGGATTATAAGTTCCCTGTTTGCCTTCCATATGTTCCTTTTCTGTTGGTCTGTCAACTTACCAATCTGTTCCCCACCTTACCATCTGTGTGGTTGTTAACTCACCCCCACCTATTTATTTCCCCATCTCCCAGACAATACCCACACTGACAATGCAACCACAGCCCATCTATTTTATGTGGTTTCTGAGAACTGGAGCCGAACCACTAGCAATCCGCTTCCTGTGTTGCTGCAGACATATCTTCATCTAATACACCTAAGTCATAATTCCTGGTGATTATAACTTCATGTGTAGTCTCGGGCAATTCATATCAAAAGAAAGGGGCATACACAATGTCCACAACTGAACTCACATAGACCGGAAACAGACCAAGTGACCTCAGCCTATGACCTGATTACAAACGACCTTCATCACCGTCTAATGCTCCTGTAACCAATTTTGTTGGCTGGCTACAACAGTGAAACCAATTTATATATAACCCTATATACAGGCTGAAACTGTGATTATGGACACAGCCTTATGAGGAACCCATTTGTGTCATTTAACAAATTATCTGTTAAAATTAACCAATAGCACATTGTCACTTACAAAAGAAAAATGATAACAGCAAATCACTCAAACATTCAATAAAGAGAAGTGGGCAATTATTTACAGATTCGTGACTGTATCATTTAGAACTAAAGAAAAAATCCAGAAATTAGAACTTCAAAGCTTCAAACATATACATCAGTAGCTCATTTTCTTCTGACCACTTAGGCACAAAAAAGAGAGACTTAAAACAAGGGGTATCCTATAATCTAAATGACCACCCAGGCAGTTCATTAACCTGTAGAAACAATAAACAGCCAGTGTATTCAACTCACCATACTTCCTCCAGTCAGACATACTCCCTCAGCCTGGACCCTATCTGCAAACAACTGTTCTCAAAGGAACAATCCAACCACTGTAGCTATAGTTTGAGAGGAACAAATGACGCTGTTACACTACACAGGGAACTTTCTTATTTGTAGCCAGATGCCAGTGAGGCAAACATTGAAGTAAAGGAGCTGCATTAGTTTTTTTTCTCTTATTTTATTAAGTCTGTGAATTGAACCCCTGAGCCCTGTGAAGGGGGTAACCTTCACTACAGAGTACTTGTATACCTCATCATAAGCCAGCACTGCCTGCAAAACAACTGCTACTGTTATACTAAACCTTTAACTCTCATCAGAAACTTATTTGAATTTATTGTCAAAAGGTAAAAAAAAATCCTTATGCATCTATTTATATATTTCTTTAATTCAGCTTAAGCATTAATATAAACCATATTACACGCCAGCGAATATGCCAAATCTGGCCCCTGCCATCACTTTGACAGTATGTCACTTCAGTCCTTATTCCTCATGGTCTTCGTAAACACACTTCCTATCTGACCCTATCTCCCATCTTCCCATAGAACACATCCCCACCACACCTTCCTATTCACCAGCATGCCTGGCATGTTGACTTAACACCTTAGACTATCTGCCAAATAGACATTCTACCTTTGACATGCTCACCTTGACAATTCAGGTGAGACGCACACAGAATTAATCACAGGAGCTGACACAAATATTAATATATATATATAAATATAAATACATGATTCTTTGCACAGTAAGAACTGTGTTCTCTCATCCAAAACAAATTACAATGCACTTATGCAGGAGAATCAATGATGAGCTTTCTTAGCTTTATTCTCCCCAACTGCTATGGACAACTCTTTCAAAAAAAAAAAAAAAAAAGACATCATTAACATAACACTGGTTCAAAAACAAGTATAATGCGTGCTAGTCCCCACTTGTACAGACATAGAGGGTACACAATCCTGTCATGATCATAGTTTCCAAATGCAATTATTTTCAGTCAGGAGAACTGATGTTTTCATTCAGTTGACAAGGAAAATGTGCCACGTAGGATACAAATGCACATGACATTACAACAAAATAATAACATCCCTTCCAAGTTTACATAATTTACATACACATGTTATCCAATTTCTGCTACAGTGCTTTCTGCATAACGAGATGCTTCCAGACTTATGACCCCTCCACAAGATCTCTCTCTGAAATCAAACATAAACTACTCCATGAAGTTTAAAAGACTTATCTGCATACATGTGATACTCCCCTTACCCCAACACATGCACACACGCATGCACACGCACACACACACACACACACACCTTCTCTTCAATACAAGTACAGATATATATATATCTTTGCTTTACAATTGGCAAGATACACTGGTAATCACAGAGGAATCCAGGTTTTTAGAACAGCAACCCCTTCGAGAAAAGTGGTCTTGGTGAGAAGTTTCCAAATACTACTGTTTTGCCATCACTACATTTAAAGGTCATGACAGCGCATGCACCTAATTTGGTGACATATCACAGCCCAATGGGTTTACTAGGGTGCTCTACTCACTGATCTCTTCCAAACAAGTATCTGCCAAAAATCCATACATCTATGTTACATCTATGTTTTCATAGACTACTGTAGAGTAGTTTTTAACATTTGGCTAAATTGGAGAGTACTAGCGCTACCCCAGATTAAGCTACTAGCAGAACTCGCACAGTTTACCAGCCTCAGAGCACCCCAAGGTTTCAGAGCCTGCCAGAAACTCACCTCTATTCTTGGCACAGCTCTGTTAGCCCCTGTCAGCTGGGGGGAGGTAAGTCACAGTCTGCAGTCTGAAACTCTTGACTGATCACATGTATCACAGACTAAAAAGTGATCTTTTTAGCTACTGAGCAAACCAATTTGTCTGAAAATGTTTCACTGCTCCTGATTGTTCTTGCATTAAGTACAAGCAATTCCAGGTCTTTTTACCAACTGGTGTATAACACTGCCAGCATCCACTTACAAGCAATTCCAGGTCTATCCAAATGTTATAACAGCTAGGGCCTGCAGTCCAAGCACAGAATGAGAAACAAGTCATGAATGTATCACTGTCTGGTAGTGCTCTTTATAAAGCTACAGTAGCTTGCTTTGACTGGGAGGAAAAGATGGGAGGACAGAATCAACAATTATACATGACATCACACAGAGAGAGCAATGAGTCAGTCCAGCTTTTTTCTTTTCAAGTAGTCAATAAACCATTGGAGACATTATGGGGTTTTGTGTTTATTTCCACCTCCCAAAACGAAGGCGGAGGTATCACCACTAATGTGTCCAATAACAACACATTACCCAGTCTGACTTGGTCGTGACCCACAGAGAGTTAGTCAGACACTAGAAACAACAGTTCATGTCTGGAGCTGCTGCTCCGAGAAGAAGTTTCACTAAAAGCTGAATTCAATCCATTCTAGAACTACTGCTCCAAATACAAGTTCACAAGAAGGTGAATTCAATTCACCCCAGTTACACAAAAGAGCCTTACCAAGTAGAAAGTTACCCTAAACTTTAAGTGAGTCTTAGAGATTAGGGCAATTTTTTAGAGAAAAAATTAATTTTCAATGAAATTTAGTTTTTTTTCCTCATGAATGCTAAGGCAAACCTTACACAAATCAGTAGAGAAAATAAATGTGAAATGATAGGTTTACAAGATCAACTTTGTGTTAAAAAAAGTTTTATATCAAGGAACTTTTAGGGTATATAACCTTAATATTAATGCAAGCACCATACGTGTACAAAAGATTTAACTTTTATCATAAATCTATATAAATCCATATAACTTAATATATTTAAATATGACAATGTTAATTGCCTCTTTCAAAACAGGACACCACAAAATATGTTGTGTCTGCAAACCACTGCTAGATAACTGTGTCAGACATGTTCAGTCTCCAAAGCCATCCTAATGACATACATCATTCCGTAGAGTCCCGAAGAGGGGTTTTGACTTTGAGCCATATTGAACTGCTGATGTTTCCGTTCATTGAAGTCTTCAAACATCTTTACCACAAATCAATCAGGTAGAGTGCAGTGAAAGGGAAAGCACTTAAGTTCTATAGCTTCAAAGGGAAGAAAAAGCATTAAAGACCTATATATGCTCACTGCTGTGTGGGGCTTCTCAACAGACTGGCTTCTATCTGTCTTTTCAACGATATTAGCCTGGTGCATTGAGATTTCCTCAGATTGTTTAAAGGGATAATAACTCTTCGTATGAGATCTATATTTCACAATAAAAACCTTGTGAATAACTCGTAGAAATATAATATATTCTGTTTTACCACAAAAACAGCAGTTATAGCTTTTATTCTGATATCTGAACTTGTCTTTAGACCACGTGACCTCCATTGATGTCTATACTCTGTTAAAATCTCTTAAGAGATTTTAACAAAAAACCAAACTTTTTAGAAAAAAACCTGGGACTAACTTTGAATGTAAAAATGGATTCATTAACCATTGGTAAGTATAGGAAAATTGTTGTTTACTCCAGGAAAATTCATTTTTTGGCCGAAACGAAGAGTTATTATTGCTTTAAATGTCGCTGAACAAAATATTTCCTCAATCACACTGAGCATAAGAACACAGTCACATATCTGGTCATATATGTGCTATCATACTTGTGAAACTGCCCCTGTCAACACATTAAAAAAAAAACAAACTTTTTGGCCATACACAATACTAGACACTTTCTTCAAATTGTCACATCAATAAATTTCATTCATTAACTTGACATGCATTAGATCATGGATAGTCATTCACGCACATTTTGTCTTAATGTTACCTTCTAGACTCTCTGCTAATCCACAACCTATTATATATTCAATGTCTTGAGCTCAGTTCTAATAGATAACTTTAGCATCCTGAGCCACAGTGGAAGTTGGTGTCAAGTCTAGACAGCAGGCATCTCTGTGTAAAAATAGCATCATTTAAGTGACAAATAATGCAGAGTGACCTTATTTCCACTCGGCTGGCTTGCCTGTAAATATCGCTAGTGCCAGTTGGCAGCCTGTGATTGCACGCTCTGATGTGTTGTCTGACTACATCACTAATATTAAATGAGATATACATGTCTTCTACTGCCATCCTATTCAAGTACTTTTCTCCAAGTATACTGGTTAAAACAGGCTTTCTAATAAAAAAAATACAACTTGATTAAGCATTATGTGTGGGACCAGTATGCTTCATGCATTACTGATTACAGTAATAATGCTCTACAACTTTGAAGTGCTATCTGCATGCAGGAAGGGCACCATTTCCCAGCTGGGGTCCAAACGGAGAAAGATTTCATAATGACTGCCAATGCAGACATGCCAGAAAGCACACCAGACAAGACAAAAAAGTATTAAACACTGGTGATGGTTGTCATGATGTCATCTGTACGATATTAGAGCTGTGTTTTACAGCAGACGTAGAATCTGTAGTCACAAACATCAAAGATGTCATAAAAGATGAAGACAGATGACAGGGAATGTTTTTTATGGAATGTTATATGCATTGCTAGGGGCTGTCACAGACAGTCTTAACTCAGTATTACTCTGTTACTTCAAACCTACTACATATATGAATGAACATATTATACAAGTTATAAGGACTTTCATTTTAAGAAGCATGTAAGCATGTCAGTGGTTTATCAGTTTTTCACAACAGAAGTATATATATATGAATGGCACACCACAGTCATGACCCATGTATACCCTCACAACCATAATGTCAACAAGGATTCTGATATCATGGTTTCATTTCACTTAATATAACATAATTTGAGGGCTTAGGACCCCATTCCTATAGACACCATTGGTCTACATAGAAAAGTCCCGAGTCTGTGGAGACTCTCACTGAGTGCAATCAGCTTAACTGAATGAAATGCCTCCTCTTGACATTGAGTAGAATACAGAAAAGCCACTTATTATATGAAGACATTGGAAACAAGAGGTGTCATTCAGTTAAGCTGACTGCACTCAGCCCGAGTCCCAACAAGGTTGAGCCCATCTATGCTGACTGATCTATGGGAATGGGGTCTTAGCCTAAAATGCACTAGCCCTATTACTATATATAGCCCTTTCCATGAAAATTTCAGTAACATGAACCTCAGAAGCTATAACAAAGGAAAGCACAAAACTACTATGTAAAAAAAAAAGTTAATTTAAAAAATCAACAGATTTTACAGATTAACAGTAAAAGTGGCAATAATAAAATACCTAAATAATAGTCTGTGCTTAGTATTCTAGTACAAGGTTTGTAAGCAAGTTAGCTTGACCTATGTCAATGTCCACTATCTCAGGTTATGTTATATCAATACTAACTTGGACCACAAATTAAGACAAAAATTAACACCTTCACACAACTTTATCACACTTAGTTCTTTAAAACAAGCCATGAGGCAAACACATGCCTTCTATACAATCTCCCCCCCCCCNATCTGACACACACCTTGAAAACGGGAAGTGTGGTCTGATATACCGGTTTATACTCCTTTGACTTTTATCTTTAATATGCTGGTTATGAGGTTCTTCCTTTCCAGAAACATTACTGCACAACAGTGTCATTGATAACATGAGCTTTCTCCCCTACACTGCTCTTCAGCAGTTCTTCTGGATAAAGTCATGCATTTTGTTTTTTAGTTTATATAATATGGAACACTTTACACAAAGCATAATTAACACTAAATTAACACTACATTTAAATTAAGTTACAATTATTATTTTTTTTACTATGTATCTATACAAACATATTAATATGCTTCTCTTTACATTACATGCTTCTATATACTTAGAACTTCTTCCGGCTATGGCATAATAAACACTAAAGACTATTACATTTAAATAAAGTTACATTTTTTTACTGTTTTTAAACAAACACATTGATATGCAACTCTGTACATCATGTGTACACACATGCTTCTATATACTTAGAATTTCTTCTGGCTACTGCCATGCATATTTGTTGTTGTCATCCCCAAAAACTGAACTTGAAATACAGTACAGTGATTGATAAGATAAATATTACACCAAGCTCTTTAAACAGATTTGTGGCTTTCCATGCAGCATCTTCACCACAAGATGGAGCTACAAAACAATAGTATACTATACCAAGCTCTCTAGGTAAGGTTGTGGCTTGTCATGCATCATCCTCACCACCAGGGGGAGCTCAACTACACAACTTCTACATCACTTGGGTTGCTGCATGCAAGCATCTTCGATGGACGACGAGAAAAAAAGAAAGAAATCGCAATACTAACATAGTATCCTACCGAACTGATAGAGGGAGCTGGTGTCATTCCTGGAGGAGGTTGAGGAGAGAGAATCACGTGTGTTAAGATCCCGTTCTCGTCCACAATCTGCTGGACTATGTGGCCCGGTGGCACCTGCATCGGCATTGGCATTGGCGGGCCGTTTTGAGAGACCATGCGGACTGTGGCCGGACCTGGAACGATAAGAGAGGACATTGGTAATGACTTAAGACATCAAAAGCTAACAGAAAATGACATTTTTTAGTTGATGATGTCATCAAATATTTTCACAACAAGGCAACTTGAACCTTTAACCAGATCTAGTCTACATGATGTCACCAGGTAGTCTATTTGTCAGTCTATTTGCTTAACAATAGATTTTATGAGAATCCCTGTATATCTGAGTGTGTGTGGTGGCATCATTTAGATTATTTCCAGTTAAATGTTGTGCTGCTTTGAATGGACCCTTCCCAATGCCATCTTTCCAACTGTATTAAAAGAGCTTGTTGAACCTGCAATCAACTGAAATTTTGAATTACAATTTTTGAACACAATTGCATATTAAAATAGCTAAAAGAGATATAATGTGTTCAGGGGCATGCTGTTTGATTATAGTTATGACTCAAGGCTTGCTATCCATGCATGAAGTAATTTCAGCCTCCATAAACCTTAGAAGCAGTAATAAATTTTGTTAAAATCTGAGTAGCAAACAGTGCACTGAACACATAATTTACTCTCTTTATCAGACAGTACTATTCCATCCTAATTATAACCACAGACAATGTCACCCTCACCATATCTGATACAGACATCTTCTTATCCAAACTTTTTTTTTTATTTCATAATGACAATGAAGAGATAGCAGTGCTTTACATTTACTGATATGATGGCAGAGCAACAAACCTGATATAAGTTATCCTGTCATAAACAAAGAAATTACCAACTGAAGGAGAGCTCTAGTCATCAAGTAAATATTTCACAAAAAAACACCGCCACAGGGGCAAGCAGCAGCAGTCTGTATTCATGAAAGCTTTTAGGAATTATGTTTCATCATATCATAAAGTGTCTGGAACATGATTTACATGCGAACAATGTCAGAGACTCAGACACTCCATTTACAGTTTCTCATGTCTGTCTGTACATATCTGGCTATGCCAGTTTGTTTACCTGCCTGTCTCAGTGTGTACATGTCTTCACACATTCCATCTGTCCGTCTGTCTGTCTGTATGTCTATCTGCCTGTCTGTCTCTCTATACAGGATTATAAGTTCCCTGTTTGCCTTCCATATGTTCCTTTTCTGTTGGTCTGTCAACTTACCAATCTGTTCCCCACCTTACCATCTGTGTGGTTGTTAACTCACCCCCACCTATTTATTTCCCCATCTCCCAGACAATATCCACACTGACAATGCGACCACAGCCCATCTATTTTATATGGTTTCTGAGAACTGGAGCCGAACCACTAGCAATCCGCTTCCTGTGTTGCTGCAGACATATCTTCATCTAATACACCTAAGTCATAATTCCTGGTGATTATAACTTCATGTGTAGTCTCTGGCAATTCATATCATAAGAAAGGGGCATACACAATGTCCACAACTGAACTCACATAGACCGGAAACAGACCAGGTGACCTCAGCCTATGACCTGATTACAAACTGCCTTCATCACGTCTAATGCTCCTGTAACCAATTTTGTTGGCTGGCTACAACAGTGAAACCAATTTATATATAACCCTATATACAGGCTGAAACTGTGATTATGGACACAGCCTTATGAGGAACCCATTTGTGTCATTTAACAAATTATCTGTTAAAATTAACCAATAGCACATTGTCACTTACAAAAGAAAAATGATAACAGCAAATCACTCAAACATTCAATAAAGTGAAGTGGGCAATTATTTACAGATTTGTGACTGTATCATTTAGAACTAAAGAAAAAATCCAGAAATTAGAACTTCAAAGCTTCAAACATATACATCAGTACCTCATTTTCTTCTGACCACTTAGGCACAAAAGAGAGAGACTTAAAACAAGGGGTATCCTATAATCTAAATGACCACCCAGGCAGTTCATTAACCTGTAGAAACAATAAACAGCCAGTGTATTCAACTCACCATACTTCCTCCAGTCAGACATACTCCCTCAGCCTGGACCCTATCTGCAAACAACTGTTCTCAAAGGAACAATCCAACCACTGTAGCTATAGTTTGAGAGGAACAAATGACGCTGTTACACTACACAGGGAACTTTCTTATTTGTAGCCAGATGCCAGTGAGGCAAACATTGAAGTAGAGAAGCTGCATTAGGTTTTTTTTTTTCCTCTTATTTTATTAAGTCTGTGAATTGAACCCCTGAGCCCTGTGAAGGGGGTAACCTTCAATACAGAGTACTTGTATACCTCATCATAAGCCAGCACTGCCTGCAAAACAACTGCTACTGTTATAAAAAAAAACCTTAACTGTCACCAGAAACTTATTTGAATTTATTGTCAAATGGTAAAAAAATCAGTATGCATCTATTTATATATATTTATTTTAGCTAAAGCATTAATATAAACCATATTACACGCCAGTGAATATGCCAAATCTGGCCCCTGCCATCACTTTGACAGTATGTCACTTCGGTCCTTATTCCTCATGGTCTTTGTAAACTGAACACATCCCCCACCACACCTTCCTATTCACCAGCATGCCTGGCATGTTGACTTAACACCCTGGACTATCTGCCAAATAGACATTCTACCTTTGACGTGCTCACCTTGACAATTCAGGTGAGATGCACACAGAATTAATCACAGGAGCTGACACAAATATTAATACATATAAATATAAATACATGACTCTTTGCACAGTAAGAACTGTGTTCTCTCATCCAAAACAAATTACAATGCACTTATGCAGCAGAATCAATGATGAGCTTTCTTAGCTTTATTCTCCCCAACTGCTATGGACAACTCCTTCAAAAAAAAAAAAAAAAAAAAAAAAAAACATCATTAACATAACACTGGTTCAAAAACAAGTATAATGCATGTTAGTCCTTACTTGTACTGACATAGAGGGTACACAATCATGTCATGATAATAGTTTCTAAATGCAATTATTTCTAGTCAGGAGAACTGATGTTTTCATTCTGTTGACAAGGAAAATGTGCCATGTAGGATACAAATGCACATGACATTACAACAAAATAATAACATCCCTTCCAAGTTTACATAATTTACATACACATGTTATCCAATTTCTGCTACAGTGCTTTCTGGATAACAAGATGCTTCCAGACTTATGACCCCTCCACAAGAACTCTCTCTGAAATCAAACATAAACTACTCCATGAAGTTTAAAAGACTTATCTGCATACATGTGATACTCCCCTTACCCCAACACATGCACACACGCATGCACACACACACACACACACACACACACACACACACACACACACACACACACACACACACACACACACACACACACACACAAACACACCTTCTCTGCAATACAAGTACAGATATATTTATCTTTGCTTTACAATTGGCATTGCCGCAAGATACACATAGTCTGGTAATCAAAGTGGAATCCGGGTTTCTAGAACAGCAACCCCTTCGAGAAAAGTGAAGTCTTGGTGAGAAGTTTCCAAATACTACTGTTTTGCCATCACTACATTTAAAGGTCATGACAGCGCATGCACCTAATTTGGTGACATATCACAGCCCACTGGGTTTACTAGGGTGCTCTACTCACTGATCTCTTCCAAACAGTATCTGCCAAAAATCCATACATCTATGTTACATCTATGTTTTCATAGACTACTATAGAGTTAAAGAGGGCTCAAGTCAAATCAACCCTATTTTGTTTCTAAAAGTCAATTTAAGTCGTTTTTAACATCTGTACGTAACTAGCGCTACCCCAGATTAGGCTACTAGCAGAACTCGCACAGTTTACCGGCCTCAGAGCACCCCAAGGTTTCAGAGCTCCCCAAGGTTTCAGAGCCTGCCAGAAACTCACCTCTATTCTTGGCACAGCTCTGTTAGCCACTGTCAGCTGGGGGGAGGTAAGTCACAGTCTGCTGTCTGAAACTCTTGACTGACCACATGTATCACAGACTAAAAAGTGATCTTTTTAGCTACTGAGCAAACCAATTTGTCTGAAAATGTTTCACTGCTCCTGATTGTTCTTCCATTAAGTACAAGCAATTCCAGGTCTTTTTACCAACTGGTGTATAACACTGCCAGCATCCACTTACAAGCAATTCCAGGTCTGTCCAAATGTTATAACAGCTAGGGCCTGCAGTCCAAGCACAGAATGAGAAACAAGTCATGAATGTATCACTGTCTGGTAGTGCTCTTTATAAAGCTACAGTAGCTTGCTTTGACTGGGAGGAAAAGATGGGAGGACAGAATCAACAATTATACATGACATCACACAGAGAGAGCAATGAGTCAGTCCAGCTTTTTTCTTTTCATGTAGTCAATAAACCATTGGAGACATTATGGGGTTTTGTGTTTATTTCCACCTCCCAAAACGAAGGCGGAGGTATCACCACTATGTGTCCAATAACAACACATTACCCAGTCTGACTTGGTCGTGACCCACCGAGAGTTAGTCAGACACTAGAAACAACAGTTCATGTCTGGAGCTGCTGCTCCGAGAAGAAGTTTCGCTAAAAGCTGAATTCAATCCATTCTAGAACTGCTGCTCCAAAAACAAGTTCACAAGAAGGTGAATTCAATTCACCCCAGTTACACAAAGAGCCTTACCAAGTAGAAAGTTACCCTAAACTTTAAGCGAGTCTTAGAGATTAGGGCAATTATTTAGAAAAAAATTAATTTTCCCTGAAATTTAGTTGTTTTTTTTCCCTTATGAATGCCAAGGCAAACCTTACACAAATCAGTAGAGAAAATAAATGTGAAAATGACAGGTTTACAAGATCAACTTTGTGTTTAAAAAAAGTTTTATATCAAGGAACTTTTAGGGTATATAACCTTAATATTAATGCAAACACCATACATGCACAAAAGATTTAACTTTTATCATAAACAATCTATATAAATCCATATAACTTAATATATTTAAATATGACAATGTTAATTGCCTCTTTCAAAACAGGACACCACAAAATATGTCATTTCTGAAAACCACTGCTGGATAACTGTGTCAGACATGTTCAGTATCCAAAGCCATCCTAATGACATACATCATTGCGTAGAGTCCTGAAGAGGGTTTTTGACTTTGAGCCATATCGAACTGCTGATGTTTCCGTTCATTGAAGTCTTCAAACATCTTTACCACAAATCAATCAGGTAGAGTGCAGTGAAAGGGAAAGCACTTAAGTTCTATAGCTTCAAAGGGAAGAAAAAAACATTAAAAGACCTATATATGCTCATTGCTGTGTGGGGCTTCTCAACAGACTGGCTTCTATCTGTCTTTTCAACTATATTAGCCTGGTGCATTGAGATTTCCTCAGGCTGTTTAAATGTCGCTGAACAAAATGATTCCTCAATCACACTGAGCACAAGAACACAGTCACATATCTGGTCATATATGTGCTATCATACTTGTGAAACAGCCCCTGTCAACACAAAAAAACTTTTGGCCATACACAATACTAGACACTTTCTTCAAATTGTCATATCAATAAATTCCATTCATTAAGACATTCATTAGATCATGGGTAGTCATTCATGCACAATTTGTCTTAATGTTACCTTCTAGACTCTCTGCTAATCCACAACCTATTATATATTCAATGTCTTGAGCTCAGCTCTAATAGATAACTTTAGCATCCTGAGCCACAGTGGAAGTTGGTGTCAAGTCTAGACAGCAGGCATCTGTGTAAAAATAGCATCATTTAAGTGACAAATAATGCAGAGTGACCTTATTTCCACTCGGCTTGCCTGTAAATATCGCTAGTGCCAGTTGGCAGCCTGTGATTGCACGCTCTGATGTGTTGGCTGACTACATCACTAATATTAAATGAGATATACATGTCTTCTACTGCCATCCTATTCCAGTACTTTTCTCCAAGTATACTGGTTAAAACAGGCTTTCTAATAAAAAAAAAAACACAACTTGATTAAGCATAATGTGTGGGTCCAGTATGCTTCATGCATTACTGATTACAGTAATAATGGTCTACAACTTTGAAGTGCTATCTGCATGCAGGAAGGGCACCATTTCCCAGTTGTGGGTCCAAACGGGGAAAGATTTCATAATGACTGCCAATGCAGACATGCCAGAAAGCACACCAGACAAGAAAAAAGTATTAAACACTGGTGAAGGTTGTCATCTGTACGATATTAGAGCTGTGTTTTACAGCAGACATAGAATCTGTAGTCATAAACATCAAAGATGTCATAACAGATGAAGACAGATGACAGGGAATGTTTTTTATGGAATGTCATATGCATTGCTAGGGGCTGTCACAGCCAGTCTTAACTCAGTATTACTCTGTTACTTCAAACCTACTACATATATATGAATGAACATATTAGACAAGTTATAAGGGCTTTCATTTTAAGAAGCATGTAAGCATGTCAGTGGTTTATCAGTCTTTTTTACAACAGAAGTATATATATGAATGGCACACCACAGTCATGACCCATGTATGCCTTCACAACCATAATGTCAACAAAGATTCTGATATCATGGTTTCATTTCACTTAATATAACATAATTAGAGGACTTAGACCCCATTCCTATAGACACCATCGGTCTACATAGAAAAGTCCAAGTCTGTGAAGACTCTCACTGAGTGCAATCAGCTCACTTAAATGAAATGCCTCCTCTTGGCATTGAGTAGAATACAGAAAAGCCACTTATTATATGAAGACATTGGAAACAAGAGGTGTGTCATTCAGTTAAGATGACTGCACTCAGCGTGATTCCCAACAAGGTTGAATCCATCTATACTGACTGATCTATGGGAATGGGGTCTTAGCCTAAAATGTACTAGCACTTTACTGTATATCTATCCCTTTCCATGAAAATTTCAGTAACATGAACCTCAGATGCTATAACAAAGGAAAGCACAAAACTACTATGTAAAAAAAAAAGTTAATTTAAAAAATCAACAGATTTTACGGATTAACAGTAAAAGTGACAATAATAAAATACCTAAATAATAGTCTGTGCTATTATAGTATTCTAGTACAAGGTTTGTATCCAAGTAACCTTGACCTATGTTAATGTCCACTATCTCAGGTTATGTTATATCAAAACTAACTTAGACCACAAATTAAGACAAAAATTGACACCTTCACACAACTTTATTATACTTGGTTCTTTAAAACAAGCCATGAGGCAAACACATGCCTTCTATAGGAGCTCCCCCCCCCCCCCCACCTCCACCCTCTTACCTGTGGAATTTTCTCAATCTCAGCTGAAGTGCATACTTTCAATACTCTAACTATCCTCTTCAAAATTCCTTGGTTTTAATATTTATCATACCCTACTAGCTCTTACTGCACCTAACTGAGCACACCACATTCCAACACTGTGGCAACGTGTCTCCTTTTTACTGCTAAGGGGTTATTTCAAGGTCTTCAATTGTAATGTCAGGGTCAATCCTTTATCGAGTAAATACAAGTAAAAAACTTCACAAATTCTCCTTACTTGGTATTGCCAAAGCACCACTGTTATAATTATTATTGATTATTGTACAGCAACAAGTTCCCTTTAATATTACTACACATGTATACTTACATATACATGTATATTTATACAGCCAGGCAACTGTCCTATATAGATAGCATGATGTATGTTCTGACCCTCCTCTGGAAAAGCATTTCCAGTCAACTTGTGGTGACTTAACTACCTATACAACAAGTGCTACAATGGGTTTCTTGCCATATGAAGCCAATCTAATCCTTTTATTGCTCCACCAAAGATCAGTCTGAATGGTAACAGAGCTAAATGACATTTTGTGGGATTCACTCCCTTTGATGGATAATCATATTGTACAATTGGCTGGTATTGTATCAACTCAAGCCATCAATCCTGAACTGGAAATTTGTCTTATGTCAATGTATATATACACCCATCTATCCAACAACTAGAGTATTCTGTTTAAGCTTTCAAGCACACATTGAGGTCATATTTACAGACAGGCAAACTTAACCCCCAAATAGTTTGACTGACATAAGTGTTTTTCAGGTGCACACATCTGCTAGAAAGAAACTACAAGATTATAAATATGGCTAAATATTATCATGATTATGTGTGTACTTGACTGTGTGAGCAAACAGCATGGTGACCAATGCTGACCCAAGCTAACATTAGATTTAAAAGCCTTGTCCACTATCACTGAGCAGAGGTCTACATATTTGTTTGAATGTATTAAAAAAAAAAAAAAGACTTTGTGAACTTGTTGTTATGTTGTGCTATTTTATTCTTTATAACATTAATAGCAAATCATCTTGCTGATAACCCCCCTGTTAGCAATGAACCAGTGTCTATGTAAAATGAAGCTCTAAAGCTGGCACCTCCTGGAAGTGATTGGATTGCTCTGCACAAATATTCTTCTTGCCAATATGCAGTACAGAAGATGCCGTGAGCCAGACAAGCCATAAATTGTTCTTTAGACTTATTGATTTGTCTGCACAGAACCAGACTAGTTGCACTGTCCAGCAATCTTCTGAGCATACCCTTCAATTTCTCACACAGACAGGGTCAGGGATGGTTAACTCAGTTAACTACTAGTATGCCAGTCCTCTGAAAAACAGTCGAACATTCCAGATATCATTATTGCTACCCCACAGGCTTAGTGTACACGTTAACTATGGTGGGTCTCTGAAAACCACACAACATTATAAATTTGCAACCCCACAGACTTTGCATGACATGTAACTTTGTCAGCCCTCTGGAAAAGCATAGAACATTCTAGATCTTGCCAAATACTCAGTCTAGGGGCACCTGATCACCATGCAGACAACATATGCGATGAGGTCACACTGCTCAGGCAGGAGTGAATCATTACCCATCCACAGAGATGAAGAGAATTTTTACCATCTTCTTGTAACTTCATGTCTCAATGCAAGCCCATCAGGCATTTCCCTCTCCCTCTCGTGCTAGGTTGACAGACAGGGCGTTCTTGTGGTCTCTCGACTACTCACCTCTGCTGGGATAATATCTCAATAATAACTGTCAGCTCCACCAAGGATCCAAAATGCGCAATGTCACAATTTCCCAGGCTCGCAATGCAGGAACTTGTTTGTTGTGAACTAAACCATCTGCCAACGGTTAAACATCAGACAAGTTATTTATAACTCGGTCCTGATACTTTTGGGATTGGAAGTGCACTATGCTCTGCCACATGGCACAGGAATAGACAGCGTAATTTTTCCTTTTCGTGCAGAAAACAGGTTACTGACATTCATGCATAAGTTATAAGAGCTCCGGAGTAATGTCAGACACACACACGTGACAGTGCTGCCACCTGCAGGCTGTAAGCCCAGTCTACTGATCAAGACAAGACTATGTCAATTGCCATTGCAATTTATGACTTAAATCTGAAAACTTTGTCAACTTATTCTGCGACCTTTGCCTAACAGTCAATATATCAACAAGTACATTAAGAACAACGTCCTATTGTGGTGATACGCACATAAAACACCAGAGGTCCATTCACCTATCCATATGATCCGCTGCAGTGTTATAACATTTAGCTATCAACTTTTAATTCATTCAAATTCTACCAGCAATTAAGATATATACCAATGACGGTTGTATGAAAAATGACCGATGTGGACTTGGTGCAATCTTTTCTGTACACAAACCATACCACATGGCACCTTAATGATCTTCCTAAGATAAATGGATACCAGCATACTTGTTAAAAATCCATTCCGTGTATTGTTTCACCAGTGAATCCTTTGTTGCTAGAACAGACCAAACTTGTGTTTATTTAATATAATATCCTCTTACCCATTTTTAAGGTCAGCTTTAACGTGCAAACACCAATGGCAGTATACATACCTACAGCCAAAAATTGCAGAAGAGGGTGGTGGTTTTTAACCAGAAAAAAACTGCCCTTCAGCCTCCTTAATTGATCTTACAACCCATGTCAACTTTAGATTAAAGAGGACCTTTTCCAACAAAAAAAAAAAAAAGTTCCTTTTATTCCCCCCCCCCCCCTCACTACCCCATTCCCCGCCTATGGTCCTGGTGTAACTTGACTTCATTCACTGAAAAGCATCTATATTAATCTCCTTTGTTTTCCCCATAGACGCAAAGACAAACCTGTGTATTTATGTAATCCAAAACCTTCTTCACAAGACTGGCAATTCAAACAGATGGTGATCTGAGGTCAGGTGCCCTGATAATCAAAGGTCACTTCAATAAAGCTGACACTTAGTACCCCATTCACAACAGATGGTCCTCAGCAATGAATAGTTAACCTGCTGTAATCAGATGACCAAATTACACAGAGGACCCCTATAACACACGGCTGTGTCAAATCCAACTGTACATACAGCAAAAATGGATAATTCTTCCTTAAAAACACCAATTCGTTAAAGATTCATGCCTTGCATTATTTCATAAGTAAAATCCTTTGTCTCTTGATTGGTCAGTCAGTTGGGATTATTACTGGCTTTAGCCATGTAAGCCCTGAACCAACTGCCCTAATAAGCTTCAATATCATCTTCTAGCTAGGTAACCAGTTCACTACCTCTCAATAGCCTGATATAAAGAGCATTTGGAGTTATTTCTGGTGTGCTTCCAGATGTGCTTGGGCTTATTTGAAAATGGAAAGTGCCTCCTTGTTCAACTACTGGGTTTGTGTTTTTTCATCACCTCAGTTGACATGATGGAACTCCCTTGTTGGCCTCTGCTCCATCACCATTGAATGCTCCTGAAGTCTTCTACAATCTCTCATCTTGAATTCATTTCCATTGCCCCAGTGCTAGTTATCTCCACATATTATGCTGAAATGTAAGCTTTGTAACAAGAGGGTGCAGATCTGGTGCTAATAAAGAAGTCACTCCACGAGAAAAAAAAAAAAAAAAAAATCGACCGAAGATAAAATTCTAAGCAAATTCTGCATTGCTGTCCAGCATATTCTACATTGCATATTCCTTCATATGGCCCAGTATCAGTTGTTTTCAGCAACTCGTTAAAAAAATTATGCTGTTGTGCATGTAACAGCAATGCGTCATACATTACTACATCATTTGGCGGTCTTTTATGAGCTGGAGGAATGGATAACCAGGTCAAATTAACAACCCTAAATTTGAAGAAGGAGCAGTTTTAAACCTCTTTTATCTCTGATTGAGTGATTAATCTGGTTTATCCCTTGGCATGTAGACTCTATTTGAGTAGGATAAAAAAACTAGTTGATGTGGTTTTGTGCGTTATAGGGAATCCATGCTTGCTTCTGTTCATAATCGTATGTACCTTTAAGGAAGATATCTAGGAAATTTTTGACAAGCTAACTTGGCACTATCACAGCAAACTGTGTCCCTTTGTGATTATGATTTCTAATCTAACACCCCATTTCCATAGATTAGAACGACCTACTTTAGATCGACCTAACTCCCTGGGGTTCACGCAAAATAGCTGTCAGCCGGGCGGACACGAAAGTTAATTACACCCTTACAGCTTGTAGTAGGCGGGACGGACATTTAAGTCGGATTATCTGAAAGTAATCTAGTAAGACTCCCCGCGGGGATAGATCGATCTAAAATCTATGGGAATAGAGCCTAAGGAAGCTAATGTAATCCACCACCAACGAACACTGTGCCCTGTGATTGAGCTCAGTCATGTGCCATTAGATTCACTTGTAATGGCTAGAAAATTAAATCAAACAGTATGCTAAAGAGCAGGTACTTCATTCCCCCATCACAACTAAACAGGAAATGTGGATTTACACAAGACTATCTCAACCCAACATACAGACCCCTCTACTCCACCATGTATGTCTACCCTCTCCCACTCATATCCAGTGAGAACAGCCGTATGTATTAAGACATTAAGAGAATAACAAATCATGCATGCTATAAAGGTCAGGTTAGGACACTAGAACAGTTAATGGAGTGAAGGCATAATAAGCCACAGGTGCTCCTGATACTACTACTACCACTACTACAATGGGTAGTGCCCTGTTACTATATATTATAGTTGTTCAGATGGCAACTTGAGACTTGCTGGTGAAAAGCAATCCAGCTCTCAACCAGAATGTGTGATCTGATTCAGATGTGGAAAGAACAATGGGGCATTTCAGTACACAGGGAAAAGATACTATTGAGCACTGTTGTGTCTGTCTTTTAAAAAAATGAACCCATCTGAACAAACCTTAAGTAAACAACAACCTTCAAAGATGGATTTTGTTTTACACAGGTAAATTAAACAATATGTATCCCCACAAAGACCAGCAATACTAAATGAATCAAAGACACTTTACAAAACATCTATCTGTCTTTATTATCGATATTCTTATTTACTAATATTTTTTCATTCTGCAGTTCACTGCCCATCTTCCACCCTAAAATTGTAAATATGCTCTCGCCATGCAGAAATACATGCAAGATTTCTCTTTTTATCACACATGGTACAAGACTTCATGCAATAACATTTCCCAAGCATGCACTCATCAGCTCAATCAAAACACGCACATACACACACATTAACACAGAACGACCAACATATTTTTGCGTGAAAAAAAATCCAATATTCATTCAAGCTGTTTACTCGCAAAAGTACATGTGCATCCCCAGATTAGGTCAAAAACGCATGCGCTCTTTTCTCCTCAGCCAGCCAGACAGCTAGCCAGTCTGCCAGTAACAAGGTACTCACAGCCAAATCAACACTAGAAAAATCACACTACCCTTCTTTTTTTCCCCTCTCTCTCACTAAAAACAACATTGCTAGGTGGCTGCCTTTGCTGTGTACAAATCCAATTTGAGGATGAGTAAGTGTGAGAGTGTGGGAACTGGAGGTGTATCCGTGCTCTCATTTACTGTGGCCCCGATTCCAGACCAGGTCTTTTCTGGAGGCTTGTAAACAAGACTTGATTTTAACATATCTAACAGGTATAGGTGAGACTAGTGTAGTAAAGTGCTGACTCACATTTTAACCCTTAGTCCCATAAGGTACTTGGGCCCATCTTTTCCCTATACTGCTACAGTATTCTCCCCCCTCCCATATACAGGTGCAACATTAAGGTGTTGAACTGTGCAAATTCCTTATAATAACTTTTTACTAATCTCTTTTTGAACATAGACCAAGGCTAATTTATTAATACTGGACTTGTTGAAGAAAGGTTGGACGGATGGACAGATTAAGGGACAGAAAGACAGACGGACAGACACACAGTGGTTCTCACAGCCAGATCACTTCTGGCACATGGTGCCCATGTATGTGGAAGTGCAATAATTGCCCAAACATCCTCAGACTTGTTTTCTATACAACACAAAGGACACCAGCACATGTAATGTCAGAACAATTTAACTGGTTCAGCTAGTGTGACTCCAGTCTGCCGAGACACTGGAGACCAGAAGCAGACCCATTTCTGCAAGTTGCCAGTTGGCTGACGACCCTCTCTTTCAAAACCAGTTTAGATATTAAACTACCCATTCATATCAAAAGTTTTTTAACCCAAGAAAAAACTCCTTTCCTTTTCAGAAAAGTCCAAAATATGGTCTTAGTAAATCTACCTCATGGTAACTGTATTTTGGATTCCTCAAAACACAAAAAGAATTTCAGACACCAGTTTTACTTTCAAACATGGTATTTGCTGCACTGATAGTCTCTGCTTGAGAAAATGCAATCAACTTTTCCATTCTCACCTGACAAAAATGAGTTGCTTTCAGTACACACAAGAGTCTATTCAAATCATCAGGTGCAAACATGAAAGGTCTCTCAAAGGTTTTACATAAACAAGAAAAACTTAAAAGAAAACTGCTTCGATGTTAACGCCCTAGTCAAATGTCTATCTTTCCCAGTCTTGCCTAGCCTGAGGAAATAAGCCAATGGATAACTTATGTACAGGAAACTAAGCCAAGTTTAACTTCCTGGAAATAACAAATTGGGCTGCAGGAATCAATCAGAGATGAACAGTACTTATTGATGATCAGCCTTCCCCTTACATCCTTTATCGGCACAGATTTAGCTGGCTTATCACTTCAGACATAATATTTGACTTTTCCGATTTCCGCCATGTTTCAAATAACTTAAAGACTGACAAACATCTCTTTCCAATTTTTGGTTTTTCCCAACTAATACAGAAAGTGATTTAAGATATACAACTGCACCAAAACCAATCCCTTTCTTTTATCAAATATACTTCTCAGAGATATTTGCCTCCAAGTCTCTATTAAATAAATCTAATTTTACAAGAGAGCAACCTGACGGGGAAACACCCAAACACTTGGCAAAGTACATAAGTCCTGAGAATGTCAATGGGTGCCATTCTTCATTGTATTTTTAAAATAACAGACACAGATTCTCCATTCTTGGACAACTTCAAAATAATGCGCATGATATTCTGAGACAGTTACAAACAAATTAATATTGTTCATATTGTACAGTTGTATGGATAATTCAATTGAAGACATTCCCTGAAACTTAACTGTCACCACTTGAAAAATAGATATTTTTATCTGGTCCCTTGGCCATCAACTACACTGCTACCAGGACAAACAGTTCAGTCTACAGACAGGGCAATTTCCATGAGACATATCATCCTTAGCTGGTCTCTTTTTTGAATTTAACACTTGGCAACTGTTTCTAAGAATGAACATTTTGACGTGGCCCCTGCACCATAGACAGGTTCAGGTTACTTGGAGAGGATGTTCTTCAGAATCTAATCCAGTCAAACACATGGCTTTGTTTACATGCATTTGGCACATCATGCTCTCTTCTCTTCCTGGAACATTTTAGTTCATGCTGGTAATAAGACCAGGGGGAAAAAGCCTTACCATCACCTGAACATAGTACCCGAGTTTTCAACTTTTAGGGTGGCATACAAGTAGTGAGAAAAGATAAAGAGTACTCATGGATACGGGATGCCAGGTTTTCCTGCAACTATAACAAGTAAACTTTCCCTTGTCCATGCATTGCATGCTATTCTATTTGGCAACAGCAATCTAGCTTATTTCAATTTATCAATCTAGTGTTTTAAGAACTACTTGAAAATAAGCCGTGCTATCTCACTGACTCAGCCTCAGTGACAGTCAACACAATGCCACAAGTAATAAGATCCATGGTTATAACAAAGCATTTACCTATACACAAACTGACATACTGTCAGCCCATTAATGATATTAACTGCTTCATTCATTTGATTAATGAATTAGGCTTGGCAATGTACAATGTGATATTTATTGCACTGTTTCCTCATTTCCTATGAAGTCAGACTAATTTCCATTAATAGCAAAGATTTTTTCTAAGGACAAATGTCACAAGGCAACAAATTTTCAGTGACACAAACCTATAATAAATAAGGATCTTTAAAGAATTGCCCCGACTTCGTGAAGCAAAAGCCTGATGGCAATCCCCTCCCTGAAATCCTTCTGTAACCATATGTAATACCCAATTGCTCTAACAGCATCACAGGTTCTGATGCATTTGCAATCAAGCCTCTATCTCACGAAAAATAATTATATGTCTTTTAAATAAAAGCAATGTGAATGGTTTTACGTAAAAGATAGAATACAGACATGTAGCTTTATATAACAGTGACGCACCTTTTATTCATGTGGCCATGTAGCTTTCCATCAAGGAAATGAGATTATATCAAAGATGTGAAAGGCAAACTACAGGTGTGAAATTTCACCCTAACAGACCTCGATGGTTCTGCCATATTGTTCCCAAAGTTGTCTTCTTCTCCCTTGCCACACATTCCCAGTGCTGTATCTAAAGAATATTTTCCCATATATATCTTTGAACTACAAAACAAATAAATGACCAAATCTTCAACTTAAACTACCTTTAACAGACACAAATATTTTGCGACTGAAAGTTGAAACATGTCATAAATATCAATACCAATTCGACAGTTCAACCCCCCCCCCCCCCACCCTCCATTATCACTATTGTAAACCTATGGACATGTATGCTTTTAAAACCTTCTAAAAACACTTCACAAATTACAGAAATGTCTCGAGGGAGTACAATGTAAATTCTACATACATTGACCTGAAGTTTGGCTTCCTTTGAAAATGCAGTTCTATATTACTCTGTCATAACTGTGGTCATGTTCACACCAGGCTTTACTTAATCGAAGGACTACTTGTATCAAGTCCAAGTAGCGAACAGCCAGATTGCTTATACTTGTAATTGGATTCCAAATGTCTGAAACACAACTGAGGTCCTAAGGGGGAGGTGAAGTGGCATGAGGCAGCCAGTTTCTGGGTGTCAATATTGCTATGCATTTAATTTAGAACTGATGAGAACAGGACAGGCATCATTCTGTCAAGAACTGCCTACAGCTGTGGAGATTAGACCTGACATAATCTCCAGACTAATCCCATTTAGTTTCCATCTCCAGTCTCTCCTCAGACAGCCTGGGCACAGCTGATTGATTGGTATTGATCACAGATCCAAGCCTGAAAGAGCCTGGTTAGTGGTAGGGATGATCTCCTCAGCCATGCTCACACCTGGACTACACAAGACTGAAATAGTCTAAATGACCTAACCAGGGAAACCGATTATGAAGCAATTAGGCAACCTGGTATGAAGTCCTTCAGCAATTTCCCTGATTGAGTTTTTCACAGGTGTTTGAGGATCATCTAATTATGCTTCATGTTTTAAACAATGATGATAACAACCAGAGATGAAACAAAAGTGATAATTCAGAGAAGAATCACAACTGACTCAGTGTTTGTGATAAGCTAAAATCCCTTTAGAAATTAAACCGTTTAAGAATTCAATTGTAATAACTTACTACATTCTGTTCAATGTCTCTCATAAATATAGGTGAGCAATGGCATCACCAACTTGAAGAGGAGTATAATGATAAGTTGGGGTTCTTTCTCCAACTTCTGTTCTCTGATACTTCCTTGTTATCAGACTAGAAGATATAATCCAACTTACAGGGATGGGTGGGGTGTCTGGAATGTAATTCAGTAGCTGTCTGTGGGATATTAATTTAAGACTTGATGCCTAGAGGCTTCAGGGACCATTACAATACTTCCTAAGCATCAATCCCAATTAAACTTAACAGTTTTGGATAAAAAAATAATTGCCTTAATTAATTAAGTTAATATATAGGTAGTGGTAGAAATTGGGCAGTTCCACAAATGCCCCTCCCCATTCTCACATTGGAAGCTGAGCAGACTTTACATAAGCAAGGGACTTCCCCTCAGACATAGCAATTCATCATGGCTACAACTGTCTCTACTGACCACATTATACAGTTTTTTATGAGCAAATCCTGTCCTATGACAAATTACATGCTTGTCGATACTTAATCAGATTCTGGGATGCTATTTCATCTAAAAATATCACAGGCCATTGATGAATTGTGTGCATTTTTCAAGCTGCGTCAGTGAAGACTTGATGCTGATTATCTTCCTCACAAACTACCTGAAAACCAAAATATCAAGGGTCTTATTCATTACTGTCGCATCACAGAAATACAAAAATTTCAATCCTATTCTGGAAATTAAGATTTCAAGTGCTTTTATATAAAAGGTCATTTTAAGCACATTTATCACACTGTGTTCACAGGAAAAAAAGCTGTTTTTCCTCATAAGCCCTGCAGGTAAACAGAAGTTGAAGGCAGCGGACGCAAATGTGTACGAAAACTGCTCAGTATCCTAGCAACTTAAACTATTCTAGAACTCTCAAACTGGGCGCACTGTATTTTATCATCAGAACTAGCCCCCAAGTGATCAGAACTCATTTTCCTTATCAATGCACAAGGTTCTGGACTGCACATGTGCAGACTGTGGTTTCCAAACCTCAACTTCAATATCAGATCAATCCATCAACTGGTCCTTTGCAATATTATACATGAGGCAATAGCTCCTTTCTAAAATGAGCATCAGAGTTTTTTTGTTTTTTTTTCCAAGAATTATCAAGAACCACCCATATTTCAATTTTAAACTAATAGCAAGTTGCCTTGTCTAGGCCAAGATATGGCGGCATGTTTTACATAACTCAGAAGCCTCTCAGCAGTAACTTGGCAATAATGTGATTTTCTGATTTTCTCAGTTACAGGCTGCACCCAGTGTGGCAGTTTTGGAGTCAATAAGGTCTAGACTTGGTCTTAGAGCGTAAACTTAAATTACAGAACTGTGGTTCAAGCTAGTAATCATTCTGTTAAAACTACAGCATTTCTATGGTTGACCAGATGGCCTTAGTCATCAAAAGGCCAAATTCAGGACTCAAAGTAACCCCACCTTTCCAATCCCAGGTGAAACCATGAACCACCTGTCCTCTGGTATCTAAACCTCCTGTTAAACAAAATATCCATGAGTTGATAACCGATGCAAGCACCTCAGAGTGAAACATATCATATATTCAATATAATGTGTACCATCTATTAAAACTACATACCTAATACTCTAAAATCTTCTACGCAGAAGCTGCACATGACATCAGACCTAACTGGTCCGGCAAGAGGTCCAACAGAAAAATAGCCACAACCATTGTCAGCAAGAGTCATGGGGCAGTGCGCCATTTCTGATTATCTCCACGGTTGGCACCACTTCATAACCCTGGGTACCACTTTCATATCCTCAGCACCATTCCCGACTTAAGAACTGGCACTCCTGACAATTTCTCCTTGGGAATGTTCTAGACTTGTGTGGAGACTCTTGTGGATATGTGAGGAAGATGAAGTAATTGAGCAGAAGGCCTCAAAATCAATCCTGACTTTGCTGGAATTTCGTGTTATACAGCCATCTGGATTGCTCAGCTAGCAGGTATAGTCTGACTAGGCATGCTACTGATAAATATATTAAGAATATAACAACACTTAATTTCCAAATACTTAAGTACATATGTGTCTATGAGAAGTCATGATGCAGATGACCTTCTACAATAGTATTCCACTAGCCCATTAATCTGGCATTAAAGACTCATAAATAGGTATCAAATTTCGTCCAAGATGTTCCAATATTTTTCTTGATACTATGCCAATGAGATGTTAACGTCCTCTCAAAAAAATAACTCTCTTCATGATTCTGCAGCACTTTTTGCGTGCAGTTTACTGCAGTCAGCACTCCTTGCAACTTGAGATCCAATACGGAAACATCACGTTCAGATTTCTCACATATACAAATAAAAATTAGCATTGCTGATAATTTTCACATATTAAAAAAAACCTGTTTGTTAATGATACCTGAAACACTCTTAATGAAGTGCAGACTTACAGTAACAAGTGGAATTGTCTCTCTGTTTACAACCCAAGCCTGCAGGAAACACACCTATCCCCAGCTGGACTGTTTTTCTAGCCAGAGCAACCTTAGTTTCACAGCAGAGGTGGTGAATCTCCTGAACCTAACTCCTTTTCACTGATCATAAATTTGAATGCTGGCTAGGCAAACAAGATTCCAGTAGACTTTCAAACTCAGGGTGTCTTATATTGAAAACAAGTAGAAGTAACTTCCTAATTTACTTCTCCATCAGAGCAGTATTGCTACAGACCTTGTTTCATACCCTTTCCATGCAGTAGTAAAGTAAGAAACCTCTGCTCACTCAGTGCATTGCAAATACCTTGTTGTGAGGAAGACAATTTCTCATGAGTTGTAATAAGGTCAGTGCTGCTGCCTTTAACTGGCCACCTTGGATGCTATAATTGGACCAATTCTTGCCTTTTTTGCTATTTTACTATATTTAGGTCACAGTTTACTATATATAAGTCACTCATGCCATACATAATTAGGCTGATTTTTAATCACAATATGTTGCCCAACTAATAAAGGTCGTAATGAGTTTATTAACCCAATTTGACTGGATGTATGTTGTAATTCCAAGCACTGATCTCAACAAACCATATACTTTCATCAATTCGTGTCCAAAGCTTTAGAATTCCAAGTTACCAATTCTACTGCCATGCAAGAGGAAACTGACACATTTTGATCTCAGTTAGACTAGCTGTGAACACAGCAAAACACTGATGACATTGGGTTCAGGTGGAGAAAAGGGGTATCTACCCTGACATTCTATCAACAGCAACAGGAAGTACAGTGCCCCAAAGTCCTGACAGCTCTTTCCACTGCATACAACACCAGAACCATTATTCCCTTCCTGCATTTTTTCATGTAGGCAAATTGAGAGGCAGCGTTGCACTCAACCCATCGACTTTTTAAAATACCACAAAGGCTAAATGGCTCATAAGCATTCGTGGATCAATGCAAATGAGTAAGTGCCAGTGCATGTGGGAATGTTGAGATGTGTTCTGGGTGCCTACTGCCTGTACTGAAATATTAACTGCTTATTGGCAGCTTTTCTAAGATAACTTTCGTAGCCAAAGCCATTTCCATGTTGTTGGTAAAACAGAAAGTCTTATGCAAGGCTTAAAGAAGCTGACAGTAGGTTACTCTGATTTAGGATACGATCCCTACCATCCTTCCTTGTTATCTCACCGAGTTGAGGCATTCAGCTCTCAGAAGAGTTTGATAAAACTATTGAAAACAACATCAATCTCTGACTTTAATGTTTTTCCATGATTTGGCCTAAAACCCTCCTGAACTCTTCACCACGATGCTTCCTGGTCTGACAAATAACCCTCTGAAGCCTCAGAATGGCATATATATAGTTTTCTCTGATTTTTACTGAAAAAATGAAACAATCATATTCAACGATTCAACCTTACAGCCAATTGTCTAATCTACAATGAAATACAGTTGCATCACCTCAACAAAAATGTTATTTTCTGGACTAAAAAAATGCAGAGAAGAAGGTTGAAATGAGTGGTGCTGGCAACCCTGTATGCTCCAGTGAGCCCAGCACCATACCCCTCCGAACCAGCCACGTTCTCTCACTCTTGATCAACCAACAGGATATAACTTCACCCTAGGAAACTGCTTAGTTCACATACTTCCCATGACCTTGTGTGCCACTCTATAAAATACATCTGGAGTAAGAGCTGTAATGTGCTCAAATGGCCAGGTTCCTCTCTCTGCCCTGTGAGGCTGATGGGGTTTTAATAAGGTATCTCGTACTCACTGGTTGTGCATTCATTCTCAAACACCAGTTATTTTTGTGCACTAATACTAGAGGGAGCTCTTGCTTTCTCATACTTAAGTTCTCCACCTCTCATTTCAACCCACCCCTCTCTCTCCCACCTCCTTTCCTTAGAACTACATCTATCCATCCCTCCATCTCCCTCAAGCTCATTTCTAAAGTCATGACCCATATACGTGAGTCACCCAAAATACCAACAGAGGGTCAGCTAAATGTTGGATAAGGACATGCCTTTTTTATTAAAGTTGGTTTTCACACCAGATTATTTTTGTGGTGTGAATGACATCTTGTTAACTGTAGACCCTGGGTCAAAACACAGTTATTACACTGATTCAATGTTTGTCTTTTATATCCAACAGAAAAACATCATGTTATATCATATATTTTACAACTTTTACACAACTTTCTTACTTTAAAATTTTCATAAATAACTCTTCATATTATCTTACTATTAATTCTATGATATTGATATCTATTCAANATATGACCTCACCAGGGAAACCGATTATGAAGCAATTAGTCCTTCAGCATTTTCCCTGATTGAGTTTTTCACAGGTGTTTGAGGATCATCTAATTATGCTTCATGTTTTAAACAATGATGATAACAACCAGAGATGAAACAAAAGTGATAATTCAGAGAAGAATCACAACTGACTCAGTGTTTGTGATAAGCTAAAATCCCTTTAGAAATTAAACCGTTTAAGAATTCAATTGTAATAACTTACTACATTCTGTTCAATGTCTCTCATAAATATAGGTGAGCAATGGCATCACCAACTTGAAGAGGAGTATAATGATAAGTTGGGGTTCTTTCTCCAACTTCTGTTCTCTGATACTTCCTTGTTATCAGACTAGAAGATATAATCCAACTTACAGGGATGGGTGGGGTGTCTGGAATGTAATTCAGTAGCTGTCTGTGGGATATTAATTTAATACCCCGTTCACACTATGCTCAGTTATCCGGATAAATTGCGAATTAGGTCACAATTCGAATAAATGCAGTAGTGTGAACGCAAGAGGATTTTTGTAATGCGCATTTTCAAAATCCTGCAAGCGAGGTGGATTTCTAAGCGCGATCCGGATAACTTACCGGAATCGACACCTGTACAGATCTTACTGCGCATGTGTGCTGATAAGTGCGGATATCTATGAACGCTTGTTTATTACTTTAGCGATTGCACCAAACGTATTTGGAGGTCACCACTCACTACAACATGAGGAAACAAACTTATTTTGCCACCTTATACTTCTCAAGAATGCTGGAATGTCTTCTGAGTTGCATTTGTCGTCACAAATTTTTGTTGGTATTTTAAGATTTCCTGTGCGGCGCATGCGCGAGTGTTCAAAACAGGAAGTTAAACCTGAAATTTTCAACATGGGATTCGGATTCGCTTAGCGAGTGTGAACGCAATACCGAATCGGATTCCTTACGAAAAATCCGAATTATAGAAATGCGCATTTTGGCAACTGTAGTGTGAATGGGGTATAAGACTTGATGCCTAGAGGCTTCAGGGACCATTACAATACTTCCTAAGCATCAATCCCAATTAAACTTAACAGTTTTGGATAAAAAAATAATTGCCTTAATTAATTAAGTTAATATATAGGTAGTGGTAGAAATTGGGCAGTTCCACAAATGCCCCTCCCCATTCTCACATTGGAAGCTGAGCAGACTTTACATAAGCAAGGGACTTCCCCTCAGACATAGCAATTCATCATGGCTACAACTGTCTCTACTGACCACATTATACAGTTTTTTATAAGCAAATCCTGTCCTATGACAAATTACATGCTTGTCGATACTTAATCAGATTCTGGGATGCTATTTCATCTAAAAATATCACAGGCCATTGATGAATTGTGTGCATTTTTCAAGCTGCGTCAGTGAGGACTTGCTGCTGATTATCTTCCTCACAAACTACCTGAAAACCAAAATATCAAGGGTCTTATTCATTACTGTCGCATCACAGAAATACAAAAATTTCAATCCTATTCTGGAAATTAAGATTTCAAGTGCTTTTATATAAAAGGTCATTTTAAGCACATTTATCACACTGTGTTCACAGAAAAAAAAGCTGTTCTTCCTCATAAGCCCTGCAGGTAAACAGAAGTTGAAGGCAGCGGACGCAAATGTGTACGAAAACTGCTCAGTATCCTAGCAACTTAAACTATTCTAGAACTCTCAAACTGGGCGCACTGTGTTTTATCATCGGAACTAGCCCCCAAGTGATCAGAACTCATTTTCCTTATCAATGCACAAGGTTCTGGACTGCACATGTGCAGACTGTGGTTTCCAAACCTCAATTTCAATATCAAATCAATCCATCAACTGGTCCTTTGCAATATTATACATGAGGCAATAGCTCCTTTCTAAAATGAGCAGCAGAGTCTTTTTGTGTTTTTTTTTTCCAAGAATTATCAAGAACCACCCATATTTCAATTTTAAACTAATAGCAAGTTGCCTTGTCTAGGCCAAGATATGGCAGCATGTTTTACATAACTCAGAAGCCTCTCAGCAGTAACTTGGCAATAATGTGATTTTCTGATTTTCTCAGTTACAGGCTGCACCCAGTGTGGCAGTTTTGGAGTCAATAAGGTCTAGACTTGGTCTTAGAGCGTAAACTTAAATTACAGAACTGTGGTTCAAGCTAGAAATCATTCTGTAAAAACTACAGCATTTCTATGGTTGACCAGATGGCCTTAGTCATCAAAAGGCCAAATTCAGGACTCAAAGTAACCCCACCTTTCCAATCCCAGGTGAAACCATGAACCACCTGTCCTCTGGTATCTAAACCTCCTGTTAAACAAAATATCCATGAGTTGATAACCGATGCAAGCACCTCAGAGTGAAACATATCATATATTCAATATAATGTGTACCATCTATTAAAACTACATACCTAATACTCTAAAATCTTCTACGCAGAAGCTGCACATGACATCAGACCTAACTGGTCCGACAAGAGGTCCAACAGAAAAATAGCCACAACCATTGTCAGCAAGAGTCATGGGGCAGTGCGCCATTTCTGATTATCTCCACGGTTGGCACCACTTCATAACCCTGGGTACCACTTTCATATCCTCAGCACCATTCCCGACTTAAGAACTGGCACTCCTGACAATTTCTCCTTGGGAATGTTCTAGACTTGTGTGGAGACTCTTGTGGATATGTGAGGAAGATGAAGTAATTGAGCAGAAGGCCTCAAAATCAATCCTGACTTTGCTGGAATTTCGTGTTATACAGCCATCTGGATTGCTCAGCTAGCAGGTATAGTCTGACTAGGCATGCTACTTATAAATATATTAAGAATATAACAACACTTAATTTCCAAATACTTAAGTACATATGTGTCTATGAGAAGCCATGATGCAGATGACCTTCTACAATAGTATTCCACTAGCCCATTAATCTGGCATTAAAGACTCATAAATAGGTATCAAATTTCGTCCAAGATGTTCCAATATTTTTCTTGATACTATGCCAATGAGATGTTAACGTCCTCTCAAAAAAATAACTCTCTTCATGATTCTGCAGCACTTTTTGCGTGCAGTTTACTGCAGTCAGCACTCCTTGCAACTTGAGATCCAATACGGAAACATCACGTTCAGATTTCTCACATATACAAATAAAAATTAGCATTGCTGATAACTTTCACATATTAAAAAAAACCTGTTTGTTAATGATACCTGAAACACTCTTAATGAAGTGCAGACTTACAGTAACAAGTGGAATTGTCTCTCTGTTTACAACCCAAGCCTGCAGGAAACACACCTATCCCCAGCTGGACTGTTTTTCTAGCCAGAGCAACCTTAGTTTCACAGCAGAGGTGGTGAATCTCCTGAACCTAACTCCTTTTCACTGATCATAAATTTGAATGCTGGCTAGGCAAACAAGATTCCAGTAGACTTTCAAACTCAGGGTGTCTTATATTGAAAACAAGTAGAAGTAACTTCCTAATTTACTTCTCCATCAGAGCAGTATTGCTACAGACCTTGTTTCATACCCTTTCCATGCAGTAGTAAAGTAAGAAACCTCTGCTCACTCAGTGCATTGCAAATACCTTGTTGTGAGGAAGACAATTTCTCATGAGTTGTAATAAGGTCAGTGCTGCTGCCTTTAACTGGCCACCTTGGATGCTATAATTTGACCAATTCTTGCCTTTTTTGCTATTTTACTTTATTTAGGTCACAGTTTACTATATATAAGTCACTCATGCCATACATAATTAGGTTGATTTTTAATCACAATATGTTGCCCAACTAATAACGGTCGTAATGAGTTTATTAACCCAATTTGACTGGATGTATGTTGTAATTCCAAGCACTGATCTCAACAAACCACATACTTTCATCAATTCGTGTCCAAAGCTTTAGAATTCCAAGTTACCAATTCTACTGCCATGCAAGAGGAAACTGACACATTTTGATCTCAGTTAGACTAGCTGTGAACACAGCAAAACACTGATGACATTGGGTTCAGGTGGAGAAAAGGGGTATCTACCCTGACATTCTATCAACAGCAACAGGAAGTACAGTGCCCCAAAGTCCTGACAGCTCTTTCCACTGCATACAACACCAGAACCATTATTCCCTTCCTGCATTTTTTCATGTAGGCAAATTGAGAGGCAGCGTTGCACTCAACCCATCGACTTTTTAAAATACCACAAAGGCTAAATGGCTCATAAGCATCCGTGGATCAATGCAAATGAGTAAGTGCCAGTGCATGTGGGAATGTTGAGATGTGTTCTGGGTGCCTACTGCCTGTACTGAAATATTAACTGCTTATTGGCAGCTTTTCTAAGATAACTTTCGTAGCCAAAGCCATTTCCATGTTGTTGGTAAAACAGAAAGTCTTATGCGAGGCTTAAAGAAGCTGACAGTAGGTTACTCTGATTTAGGATACGATCCCTACCATCCTTCCTTGTTATCTCACCGAGTTGAGGCATTCAGCTCTCAGAAGAGTTTGATAAAACTATTGAAAACAACATAAATCTCTGACTTTAATGTTTTTCCATGATTTGGCCTAAAACCCTCCTGAACTCTTCACCACGATGCTTCGTGGTCTGACAAATAACCCTCTGAAGCCTCAGAATGGCATATATATAGTTTTCTCTGATTTTTACTGAAAAAATGAAACAATCATATTCAACGATTCAACCTTACAGCCAATTGTCTAATCTACAATGAAATACAGTTGCATCACCTCAACAAAAATGTTATTTTCTGGACTAAAAAAATGCAGAGAAGAAGGTTGAAATGAGTGGTGCTGGCAACCCTGTATGCTCCAGTGAGCCCAGCACCATACCCCTCCGAACCAGCCACGTTCTCTCACTCTTGATCAACCAACAGGATATAACTTCACCCTAGGAAACTGCTTAGTTCACATACTTCCCATGACCTTGTGTGCCACTCTATAAAATACATCTGGAGTAAGAACTGTAATGTGCTCAAATGGCCAGGTTCCTCTCTCTGCCCTGTGAGGCTGATGGGGTTTTAATAAGGTATCTCGTACTCACTGGTTGTGCATTCATTCTCAAACACCAGTTATTTTTGTGCACTAATACTAGAGGGAGCTCTTGCTTTCTCATACTTAAGTTCTCCACCTCTCATTTCAACCCACCCCTCTCTCTCCCACCTCCTTTCCTTAGAACTACATCTATCCTTCCATCCATCCCTCCATCTCCCTCAAGCTCATTTCTAAAGTCATGACCCATATACGTGAGTCACCCAAAATACCAACAGAGGGTCAGCTAAATGTTGGATAAGGACATGCCTTTTTTATTAAAGTTGGTTTTCACACCAGATTATTTTTGTGGTGTGAATGACATCTTGTTAACTGTAGACCCTGGGTCAAAACACAGTTATTACACTGATTAAATGTTTGTCTTTTATATCCAACAGAAAAACATCATGTTATATCATATATTTTACAACATTTACACAACTTTCTGACTGAAAAAAATTTCATAAATAACTCTTCATATTATCTTACTGTTAATTCTATGATATTGATATCTATTCAACATCTTTAATAAAATTGCAATATATCAATGACATGCTAGTAATATAGGCCAGCCCGAATCCCACTTAATATTCATAGCTGTCTATCAATTTCATAGTGGCCAATATTCATAAAATACAAATGAGGACCAAGTCTGAGAAACTGCCTAAAATAACACTGCTACATTTTACCACTAAACAGGTGGGTGGGGGGAGGAGGTTTTTGGATGTTTCACTGGTAAAGGTGGAAATATCTTTTTCAAGAGTCAGTTAGATTGTTTTATGGAAATACAAGACTTCCAGATGTCAATACAAAAAAATCCATTAAAATGCAATAAATCAAGACAAATGTCAAGGATGCATCTGTTTGTTACCTACAACCATTAAAAACTCTTAAAAGTAACTTTAACCTACCAGCAGCAGTTAGAAAGACCTTAATTAGCAGGAATCCCATCCTACACATGCCTCAGTGCATGTTTTCAATCTTTTTTTTTTTTTTTGTAAACTACATCTGTCACCCTAAAACACCACACAAGAATCTGCGACCAACATTTGGCCACTGAATTATTCTCCAGTGTGGGTAAAGAGAACATGTCAAAAACTGCAGTCATTCTTTCCTCTCCCCCTCTCCATTTCTTCCGTAAAAAAACTAATCTATTCTTTCTTCAGCTTTTTTTCTACTTCCGTCTACAGCTTACATAAAGCTGCTCCACTACTGCCAAATTAAAATTGGGGGAAAAATAAAGGCTGGGAATGGTGTAATAATTAGCAGGAAATAGTTGACATATTTTGGGTTACAATATCAGGCTGCTCCCTGTAGTCTGGGACTTAACAATATAACATGGTCATAAATACCGTCTGGGGCACCTCGGCGTAGGTTGGGGAAGGGGGGGGGGGGGAGTTGATAACAGTCTAGACTGAGGGGGTCTGACTAAAACTTGGCTTACATTAACATGATCAGCCTTTCATTATGTATGTTGTATGGTGCTATAGTGAACATCAAAAGAACAAGTGATTTTAAGAAATGCAATGTTCAGCTATTATTTCAGTGAAACAGAACATGCACATGTTGTTATGGGAGAAAATGATTGTTGATTAGAAAAGCAAAGTATGCCCCTACAATAAAATGATATAATCAAGCAAAAAAAAA